>VURO01030699.1:28044-39508 GCA_015108175.1 Pelvicachromis taeniatus | reverse complement strand
ATGGAGCAGGAGGGGCAGACGTGCGGACATTTCAGGGCAGCATAGATTGATACAGTGAGATATGCACAGACGCGGCGAAATTGTGCCCACACTGACCTGGGAGACATGAGGAGGCACAGCCTGCAGCACACAGAGGACTGCGAGCAAGCGCCACACAAAGTTAGGAGCAGTTTTAATGCAGGCAAAATGTGTATTTGTCGTATAAGACGCACCAACTTTCCCCCCCCAGTTTTGGGTAAGAAAAAGTGCGTCTTATACGGCGAAAAATACGGTAATTCATAAAGTTCAAATTTCATAGATTCTTTATCGGTTACCTCTAAATTAAAATATTTCAAGTCCTTTTTGCTTTACTTTTGATGTTCATGGCTTAAAGCTCATGCAAATGAGAAATTCAGTATCCTAGATTTTTAGAATAGCTCCAAGGATCAGGATCAGTTCTCTGATAAGAGAACATTGGGCCATAAAGTAACCGGCACAGTTCTTTTTCTACTTAGTTCAGATAAACAATGTTGTCTCTGGCTCAGGAGTGGGTTGACAGTTGTAGCCCCTTTCCTGAGGATATCTGTTTGCAGTGGCTCTTGATGGTTTGACACCAGCCTCTGTTGTTTGTGCAACTTTTCCTACCACACTTTTCAACTTTTTGTCAATATGCTTCTATACAGCACTCGCACAGCCAGCTTCTCCAGCCATGACCTTCTGTGGCTTGCCCTCTTTGTGGAATGTTTTGATGATTATTATTCAGATAACAGTGAACTCAGCAGTCTTCCTCATGATTGTGGTTACATTCGCTGAACTAGATTGAGACATATATACCCCTGTCATATATACCTCTGTCATATATACCTCTGTCAGTGTGCCCCAGGGCAGCTGTGGCTACAGTGTAGCTTGCCATCACCAGTGAGTGAATGTGTGTGTGAATGGGTGAATGACTGCATGTAGTGTAAAGCGCTTTGCAGGCCATTTACCATTTTTTATTTTTATACCGTATATCTTCCATTAGTAGCCTGTCTCTTTTAAACGCTGGTTTGAAAACATGTCACGACAAATAGACGCCGGTCTCCAATAGTAGCCGGGCGACCTTCGACCCGGAAGTCCCTCCGCGATGTCGTCAGTCCTCCCGCGTCTCATCCCTCGGCCAGGTGTTTCCAATCAGCCGTCAGCTACGACCAGCGGCATTTAGCCAGCGGACCACCAGGCCGGCCGGATAATTTTTTTAATAAGTGCCCGGGCTACTAAAGCAAGACATACGGTAATGTCTGAATTGTGATTTACTCAAGTTCCGAATGACATATTCAAATAATGTAACAAATTTCAGAATTTTACGCGTTATAAGCCACATTTCTGAAAATATAAACAAAAGAAGACTTGAAATATTTCACTTTATGTGTAATAAATATGGAATTGCAGTTTACCTTCTGGCTATTAAATTGAAAAAAATATTTTTTTTGTAAATATTCTGCTGTTTTGTTTTTTTATATGAATTATTATTATATATCCACTGTTCTTTCCAACAAAAGAACTGTTCTGCAGATATCAAGAGAAAGTAGTCATACAGTATAAAAGATGGTATAAAGCACAGTTCTGAGAAAAGGCGTAAGTGAGAATGTTGTTATTCTTTTGCCAGGAAAAGAATTTTGCCCCACAGAAGATCGAACAAAGTTTCCACAGCAGTGTGCTTTCATGCCTATATTGATATAAGGAGAGTCCTACTAGTACTAATTATCCTTTACAGTAAAGTCATCAAAACACCATGGCTACTTCATATCCAGGTCATACCCCATGTGGAGGAGCCTGACTTTGAACTCCACGTAGCTCCACATGCCCATATACCATATCCTTGAGCGGCATACACAATGCACTGACCCGTAATCCCAACCAGAGGAGAAAAGCAAAACCTTCCATTAGGGTAAGCCTAATCTAACTGACAATATAACATCAACAAAAGACATAGTTTAGAATTATTTGTCAAAATAACGGCAAAGCAATGCAATATTAATTACAATGACATTGTTTTTACAGTCATTAGCTTTGATCAAACATCAATACTGCTCTTTATTTTATATTCATTACTTTTCTGAATAGACCCATCTCAATGCTGTGCATGTTTGTGTTTTGGTACCTAACAAACACTGCTGCATAGGTAAAATAAATAAATAAAAACAGCATCTGAAAAGTTCTGACAATACTATCAGATAAGCCTTAATTATGTCTGTAAAGATTTTCCAATTTGGGGCTCTTCTTGAAAATAAATTGCAGCGAGCTTCCATCTTCCCATTAGCTACCAATCCTGAAATCTCATCTACAACATTAAAAACATTTTGCTTCCAATCAATAAGGTGCTATTCACATTCCCACAAAAGCCAAGACAACAATTGACGATTAAGTGCTTTTCAGTGAGCAGAAACTTACTGATGCAAAAACAGGTCAGGCTGCATGCCCTTGATGTGATTATCTTTAAGCCACCAGCACGCCCCCGGTCAAAGTTAATTTCAAAAGTTGGAATAGCTTTGTCAGAATATTCAAACTTTGTAAAGAGATAGATGCAGGCGGACAATAGGTGACCCCTAGAGAGGTAATGGGAAAAGATAGTCATTGTAAATTACCTTGTTGTGAGGGAAAACAAATAGAGCAATAACTGATTAGTCATTACACATTTAAAAAATGTATATAATGGATTAATGACCCTCTACATTAAAACTATATAGTTGCATTAACTCAAAGACAGTGCTAGATATCACACTCAAACCGCATCTGAACCCTAATGTGCTTAATTTACATCGGGTTTTTTTTCTGTATGCATCTCCACTCTAACATTTTCTCTAGGTAAAAGTCTCAGTGTGATTAAAGAAAATGTTTTTTTTCCTGAATGAAATGGCCAAGAGGGCAACAGACATTACAACAATTATTAAAAGTCACACTTTACAAGAGTTAACACAATATGCAGATTGCATAAAATAAATATCAAGGTCAGAACAGGTTCAGTGCAACTTGAAGAGCAACTACAAGCATCAGAATTATTTTCTCCAATCTTTTATAGCTGACTTATTATTTTGTAAAATGGGGCAGCATAACAAAGCAAATATCGTTGTTTTGTTGTTTGCTCTATACATCAAAATTAGTAAAATATTACGAAAGAAAGTGACTTTGGTTCTTACTAGGGCTGTATCATCATCATCATCACGATTAATGCAATTACAATTTTTAAAGCATTTAACCCGTCTGGAGCGCAGAATGGACAAACTTTGGACAAACTGCCCGAAATGTATTGACAGAGACATTTCATTGAGTCATTCTGCTCTCCAGATGGGTTAAATGCATTAAAAATTGTAATCGCATTAATCGTGATGACGCGTTAACACGTTGACAGTCCTAGTTTTTACATATGCATGTTCACAGATAGTAAGGAACCAGTCCAAGGACCAATTTATATATACAACTCTATGTATAAAACCAGATTTATATATGGCTAAGTGGGAATGAAAATGACCACTTAGCCTAGGGGCTAGATTAGCTATTAATAATACCAAACATGCAATGGTAATTAGTATCCAATGTCTTTAGGTGCTGGTCAAGCACATTCACAAAGAGGCCTAATGTAAAAAGAAGCAAAGCAGGTGAGAGCTACAAGCAATACTGAAAGTGAGAATGGGACTGTAGACTCGTTAAAGTGCAGAAAGCGGCTAGTTTGGACTCCCCATGTGAAGACAACCACTGATTAAAACTGGAGCTGCTGACCAAGGTCACTGACTGTGAGGCTCGCTCTACAAACACCATGCAGTGTGGAAGCGGTGAGCGGTCAGAGAGCAGACCATAGGGGTCAGCTGAGTAAGAAACAACAATGTGTGATTACTATGGCTTCTACATAGTGGACATGGGGTTCTGGGAAATAATGAAACCATTGAAAGAGTTTTTCAAAAACTGGAAAACTAAGGACAAACTTCAAGGTAAAACCTTTCAGGCTTTGGGTGAAAATTTAGGCTGACTGACCCAAATGGACTAAGCTCTTTTTGCAATGGCCGAGTACTGATAGAGTCTCAAGCCAAAGTCCAATTCAGACTGCTTATACATGAAAATTGTGGGTTCTTTACAGCCGAATGACAGACATGCAGAAAACAGGTTGCCTGTTGTCTTTTCTGTGTGAAAATATCCATGTAGCCACATAAATGGCACACAACCCCTGTGATCAATACATTTCTATTAAAGCACTTAGGACTGCCATCGGTTTAAATCAGCAGGCACAAACATTAGCAGCAGGGAAAACTGAGAGACAAACAGAGGTGAAAGGACAGAGACCGCTAATGAGAACTAGCACAAGGCCAAACCCTTCAGCCAGTCAATACCACTCTGCTCTGCTCTGCAATGATATTCATCAAAACGTGATTGATTAATGCCAAAATTCAACCAGAACCTGCACAAAAGTATGGAGGAAACAATTTACTGCAATTGCTGAACAATTAGATATGACATATAAATAATTGTGAATTATTAGTACAATGAATATAAAGTTTTTCTAGGTTGCTTGGTTATGTTCCAGCAATATCAGTGGGATTAGCAGTGGGTCATAAAACATGAAACTTAAACCATTGTATAGTAACTCTTCAGATGATGATTATTTGGTCATTTGTGAGCTGAATTTGTTTATTTTTATGAACAACTTGTATAGTCTGACTAAAATCCCTTATGTCAGTTAGTGTTAGTATCAGCTATAGTATACTGTATTGGTAAATTTTGTGGCAAGGAGAAAACCTAGTTCTGTTAACTCATTCAGTGTTTTAATTCAATTTTATTTAAACAGCGCCAAATCACAACAACAGTCCCCTCGAGGTGCTTTATATTGTAAGGTAGCCCTTACAATAATACATACAGAGAAAAACCCAACAATCACATGACCCCCTATGAGCAAGCACTTTGGCGACAGTGGGAAGGAAAAACCGCCTTTTAACAGGAAGAAACCTCCGGCAGAATCAGGCTCAGGGAGGGGCGGCCATCTGCTGCGACCGGTTGGGGTGAGAGAAGGACGACAGGATAAAAGACATGCTGTGGAAAAGAGCCAGAGATTACCGTATATCTTCCCATAGTAGCCACGGCGTTTATTCAAAAAATTATTCGGCCGGCCCAGCGGTTGTTGGAGACCGGCTCTTATTCCCTTCTCAGATGGAATGGACGTTTTGACTTTCTTCCTTCCTCGATAGCATCCGATGGCAAAGCATTTTTGACATGAAAAGGTATTTGCCGTATGAGTTACTGCATAGGGCGGTAGACCAGATGGTGCAAAAAGAGTAGTAGAGTACGGAAAAGGCGGTGGGTCATTGGAGATCGGCGTTGAATACAGACGGGCGCTTAGAGGAGACCAGCTACTATTGGAGACCGGCGTCTATTTGTCGTGACATGTTTTCAAACCCGGCGTTTATTAGAAATGGGTGTCAATAAGAGACAGGCCACTACTAGAAGATATACGGTAATAACAAGTATCATTCAGTGCAGCATAGGGGGGATTCAGGGTCATCTGATCCAGCTCTAACTATATGCTTTAGCAAAAAGGAAAGTTTTAAGCCTAATCTTAAAAGTAGAGATAGTGTCTGTCTCCTAAATCCAAACTGGAAGCTGGTTCCATAGAAGAGGGGCCTGAAAACTGAAGGCTCTCCCTCCCATTCAACTTTTAAATACTCTAGGAACAACAAGTAAGCCAGCAGTGTGAGAGTGAAGTGCACTAATGGGGTGATATGCTACTACAAGGTCATTAAGATAAGATGGGGCCTGATTGTTTAAGACCTTGTATGTGAGGAGCAGGATTTTGAATTCAATTCTGGATTTAACAGGGAGCCAATGAAGGGAAGCCAATATAGGAGAAATATGCTCTCTCTTTCCAGTCCCTGTCAGAACTCTTGCTGCAGCATTTTTGATTAACTGAAGGCTTTTCAGTGAGTTTTTAGGACATCCTGGTAATAATGAATTACAGTAGTCCAGCCTAGAAATAATAAATGCATAAACTAATTTTTCAGCATCACCCTGAGACAGGATATTTCTAATTTTAGAGTTTTTGCGCAAATGGAAGAAAGCAGTCCCATATATTTATTTAATATGTGCATTGAAGGACATACCGTGGTCTAAAATTATGTGAAAACATGTTTTAAGTAATGTTTATTTCAGATGAAAGCCAGGTGAGTGAATGTATCATATCAGTTAATGGTATTTAGCTGATAGAGCCTTTACTTTAATAATGCCATCTTACAAAACTGGCTATTATTTAGACTGTAAGTAACACCACTGACAAACTCAAAAAATAGTGTCTTCCTTGTAATCCCAAATTGTTTATAATTTAGATTCTGATGAATTTCATAATCCACATAATAGAGTCACAAAAAAGAAAGAAAGAAAAAATCCTTATGTAACAGATGAAAAACTCAAACTGACTTACTGTACACTTAGTGTGCTATAAAGTTCAGAGTGCTCTTCATGAGTAAACTCGTCATTTATGTTATGTGCCTATTTCAGTTTACAATAAGAAACTTTGCAAAATGTGCATCCCCTAGAGCGAAAAGGAAAGCGATGACAGATGCACTCTTCTTTTAATTTTCTTATTTTCCCCGTCACATTGCCCACTAGCTCTGACGTATTTTTATTTATTTATTTAGTGTTAACACAATGACGAAAGGCAGGCAAGAAAAAGAGAACCACAGCCGGTGATTTTATTTATAAAATGTCCTCGTGAGTCATGCTTCAGTCTCGCATTCTCTTTTTATAAGCATGTTTTTTATGTTCTGAAACAGTTAAATAGAACATAAGGACATTATCTGTTTAATTCAATATCCCAGTCACACTCACCTAAAGTCAATTAAGAATAAGAAGACATGAATGGATAAAATGGAAATCTGATCATAGATGATGATATGAACACATTTGAGGTAATAATTCTTAAAAAAAGCGCACTGACTAGTCCTAAGGTCAATCGGACAGTAAAGTTATATTTGGAGTGTTGCTGATTTCTGCAAAAATACACTTTTTAGGCCACGTATATACATTAAGAGCAGACTGCAATTTGTCCTGCAACCCAAAATAAATCAGGTCATAGCTTAGAAATCCCTTGAGAAATGCCACTGCAAACGGAACCTTATGGAGCAGAGCTGTATATTCATTTATCTACTTAAAAAAAACAAACTTGTTGGCAATCACTAGGTAAGTGCTCTCCTGTTGTTCTTACCACAGAACTGATCGCATGGGTTAGGAGAAAGCAACAGGTTGCTTTCAGCTTCTACAGCTATCAAACAATTGATCTAACATGCAGGTGGGGAGGCGTGCAGGACAACACACTGTTCCTGCTGTCAGCTGCATGACTTGCTATATCAGGATCACCTGGTCAGTCAAGCACAACATACAGTAATAGAAGCACGACAGAGAATACATGAAAAAGAGGAACGTGGTGTATATTCTAATGGTGGCTGGAAGACCTCACACACTGCAAAAAGGAGAAATACTTCTTGAAGAGCCAAAACTGAAGCACAAAATGCATCAAATCATCTCTTACAAGTTCAAAAACTTTCACTCGGGTAATACTACAAATGACATCCTGGAATATGGTGTTTCTATTTATCAGCATTTTTCCAAATGTGCTGTGAAAAGCTCTAAAAGCACCTTGAATAACTTTCAGCTGATCCAGAATGCTACAGCGACAGCACTAACTGGAATAAGAAAGAGACACCATATTTCTCCCTGTTAAATTCAGAATTCAATTTAAAATTCTTCTCTTCACACATAGTCTTCAATAATCAACCCAGTATATCTTGAAGACCTCCATTGTACCTTATTATCCTAACCAAGCACCTCGCTGGCAGACTGCAGGCTTGCTTGTGAGCTTTCAAAAGCAGAATAGGGAGACATGCCTTCAGCTATCAGGCCCCTCCACTATAGAAACCAGCTCCCAGTTTGGATACAGGAGACAGACACTGTATTTTTCAGATTTGGCTTAAAACCTTCCTTTTCGAAAAAGCTTATAGTTAAGGATGGATCAAGTGATGCTGAACCATCCTCTAGTCATGTTGTCTCTTTGCCATATCATAAGTGTGGTTCTTATGTTCTAGTTTGGCTATTGCTTGCTTTCATGTCTGTTCCCCTTTTCATGTCCAGTCTGTCTCCCCAGTCTGTCATGTGTTTCCATATTTGTTATCCCCTGTCCTAGTGTCAAACTCACGTGTCTTTGTTGGAGTCTCAGTGTACTTGTCACTTTCTGTTTTATTTTGACAGTCCCTCGTTTTATGTGCGTTACATTTAGCTTTGCTTTCCTTGTTTCATTGATTTTTTTCCAGCTGAGAACCAAGACTCTCGATATCCTGTGTATTTAGTTCCTTAGTTTTCCTCTGTTCCTTGTCACGTCGTTGTCATCTCCTCATGTAGTGTGTACGCGTGCCTGTCTGTTAGTCAGGGTTTGTGGTTTCGGTTAGTTTACTCCAGTTTAGCTCTGCTTGTTACAGTATATTGTTCAATCAGCCATTTGCCAGCAAATAAAGCTGTGTCTTAAGTTAAGCCTGCCTGCCAAGTCCTGCATTTTGGGTCCTCTCTGCCTGCTACACAACCAGCCCACGACACTTACAGTATAACACACCTTGAGCCATTAACAAATTTCTATTTTGATACCAGCTTAGAACTTTTATTTCCTGTCACACTCATTCTCTCTACCCACAATAACAAATAAAGACAAGACAAAAATACATATAAGAAATAACTCATGGAACTGACAAATGTCATTTAACGACTCTGTATTCTGTTTTATTAGGTACGAGACAAATATAAACAAAAATAGAAAGAAAATATTTCAAGCATTTGAAAAATGTCGTATGAAATGTTTTTTATTGTTGTTTCTTTTGTAGTCACCATTACTGAGGATATTTGAGCTAAACCTCCAGAATCTTTTTGCATACAGCTCCTGTAATGTAAAAAAATTAAATGCATAAACATAAAATGATTATCATGCATTCAAAAAAACAGTGAAGGTCATGCAGTGTTGTTTACAAAATGAAGAATGTATGAAGAAGCTACTGAGTGTTCCTCAAGGTGCTTGAGGTCAGCTCATCAAAGAACTGACAAACAAGAAACGCCACAGTCTTGAATATCAATGGCATTACCTTAAGTGGGGAAATATTCCAAACGGGTTATTTCATCATTAGCTACACTGCACTCATGCTCATTCAGTGACATCAAAGCAACAACACTGATATATAAAGCACAAAATGATATATTTATTAATGACCCGTCAAATCAAATTAGTTATGTAGTTACATTAGCTTATATCATTTAGAAGAAAATACATAATTAATAAAGTTAATTTGAGCTTTAATATAACAATTAAACACAAATATAGGGTGAATAAGAACCTGCTTATCTAAACTCTAGGGGAAAGTTCAAACAAGTGCACCTGACAGACCTTGGTATTTGAATTGAATTAACATCAAATCGAATGTTGCTTCACGGTCACCTTGTTGACATGAAAATATCGACACCTGATAAGAAATAATCTCCGTTATTCCATAATGTATGAAGCACAATAAGCTTTAGTGGGCTTACACAACAGAAGGACAGGGAACAAAAAAATCCAGTGTGTATTTTCTGTTTCAATCTTGCCTCATGCAGTGTGCAGCTAGACAGCCTTTTTCAGTTGGCAAACGTAGAGGCAGATCAAAACACTGAAAACAGAGTCAGGTTCTGGCCAGAGGGCCCAACCACAGAAACAGCAGCAGCCATAAAAAAAAAAAAAAATTTAAATAGCCACATTTGTGGCAACAAACACACCAGAGGCATACTGAAGTATTGACTTATGAAACATTCATTCCTATTACTTGGTGAGAAATATGAAGTGATCTCTCACAAGACCAGTGTTTAATTGGATTACCATATCAGAAAAGACTGACTCATTTCTGCCATGCTGTAAACCTGCTGAGCTGACAATCAGGCCCAGCACGATGCAGAGACACACTCACCTCTGAGAGAGAGGTAGTATCAGTTTAATTTAACTGGAAATTCTACTTTTTATCAGTGTGGATGTTATTCTCGTATTTTGGGCCATAACAACCATTGGTCTAGATGACATTTAACACCAAAGTCACCTCTGCTAAGCACTGTTTTGTCTTGTGTTTGTGATGGGGAACACCATGTTCTAGTGTTGGTTCATTTTCATCGCCCTCATCAGCATCATTTCCCTCATTTGTCTTTCGAGGAGGTGAAGAGCTCTCTTGTCAGTTCGTATCATATAATTCACATAATTTTCAGACTCATGAAATCATTCAGTGACCCCCTCATGCAATATTGATGGGGGAATTGTCATCCTGAAAGAGCCCACTCCAATTAGAAGAGAAATGTTTCATTATACATTGTAATGCAGTGACCCTTCCTTCTACAAGGACAAGTGAACCCAAAAGATGTTCCCCTAAGAGCCGCTACTATAGTGATCATGCATTAATTTGCAACATCTCTGCCTGCAGTAGAATGAGATATTTCACAGAGCTATAAACAGGGTAAATATCAGTATTTATTTTGAAAGATATGCCAGTTTTTTACCAGCGTGGCTAACTTTCAACTACTACCCACTAGACAAGTGTTTATTAAAAAATGTTAAAGAACAACAGAGAGATAGGTAGAGACATACAATATGTGTTAATGTTACGGCCCTGGGCCTTGGGGGAAGTGGGAGTGTTTCCTTATGTTTATGTATTTCTAGGAATCCTTTGGTTGCCGCTATTTATGTTGATTAAAATGCTCCCACGATTGGTTGCTGGGATCTTCTAGGACAATCCCGGACGAGCCCCCACTTATGTTACGAAAGGCTATTGAAGTTTGTGTGCTACCAGGGCCGTAACAGTTAATGAATGTTAGTTGGTGTTATATAGCTGTATGAAGAAGCTACAGTTTGCTAACATGTTCAACATACAAAGATGCAATATTGTGGTCTTTGTCGCTGCTTTGTTTGTGGTTTTCGTACTGAAGCAGCGGAAAATATTATTACTGCTGGTTTAAAATGAACAGCACTACAGAAGCAAACTCCACCACATAGCAGATTCAGTAAGGTTCAATGTGAGCTGATATTGAATGAGCTATAATTACAGCCACATTGATTTTTAGAGTATGAGAAGACTGAAATGATTTAAATTGTTTTGTTTTTGTTGTTCAGATAGACGTCTGGACAATTTCTATTAGTCTTTTATTAAAATAACACAATGTGGAACCAAATGTTATGACATCAGAAAAGGAAATGTGAAAAAAAAAATTTTTTAAATATCACTTTCTCCTCAAGAAAAAAACACTTAGAGTTTGATATTCAGCATTTGCGAGAGTAACCAAACCAAAGACCAAGCTAATCATAATCATCTGCAACGTGGTGCTTTTGAGATTAGATGACAAGGGAGAAACACGGAGACTACAGTCACTAAAAAAAAAAAAGCTAGTATTGTTTGTTCATCTGTCTTTATTCTCCAAG
>VURO01030699.1:3272-16622 GCA_015108175.1 Pelvicachromis taeniatus | reverse complement strand
ATCATATTATTATTATTATTTTTTTTTTTTTAATTTATTTATTAAAAAAAAAATTTTTTAAAAAACCAAAAAAATAAAAAAAAATTAAAAAAAAAAACCTTTTTCAATAATCAAGCAATTTCATTTTAATATTTCTTTCACTGTGGAGAAAAAAATCACTGTTCAAAACACAATGACTAAATCAACCCCAAGGCTATTCAAAGTTGGATAGTAACAAATTATATTATTTTGAGTTTCTAAAATGATCTAAGCCTTTAAACACTAAGAAAAAGCGCTCTGCTGCCGCCTGATTCTCATCAAGATCCATCAAGCATGAAAAGCTCTTTTCATAGTCTTCCTTCCCTCCAGGCTGGCACAGGAAAACAAGTCTAATTTATCTAGTAAGCATATTTTAATTCATAATTTTTATTAATGTGACAGATCCTAATATATCTTTCTTCCAGAAATTTTTCTGACGGGGACAGTGTGGGGAGCACAAACTTTTTTTGTTGGATTCTGCCATTAATTTGGGAAGGAGCGAAAAAAGTTTAAATCAATTTGCATAGAATACAAAAAAAAATCCCCCAAAGCATAAAAATCAGCTCCAGAACGAACCATTAGAGTGCATCACGCAGTTTTTAGAAAGTCTCCACCATAAGCAAATATGGAAATATTATTCTCTATTCAAATGAGAGCCAGTGCAGTTTCATCTTATTAATAAGGCGGCAGGGCCCCTTGTGTGCATGTGAATATAGAGCCGGAGTGTAAAGCTGATCCCCAAAGTCATTTTGCAATTTGTGTAGTTATCCATGAGCCATGTGGCTTAATGCTTGATATTTTAAAATCTAACAAAGTTTACGACCTGTAAACAGCACTGCTTAGAGCGTGTTTCTTTTCCTCTCTCGACGAGTGAGAGCTGCTGCCATGTTGCATTGCACAGCCTCAGTGGGAAATGTGTTTTTCATGCCTGTTTTCCTCTCTACTACATTTCCCCTCACAGACACTGACCAACAATCCACAAATAGCTTCATTCCTGTCTTTTAAATGAGACAGAGTGAGTTACTGTTAAAAAAAAAAAGTGTCCAAGCATCTAAATAGCTGAGTAATGAGACTCCCATTTGACCTGGCCACAACATCAGTCCAAATCTTATCGATGGGACCAAAACAAATTGTAAAGCCAAAAGGTAGTTGTTATCACGCTGGTTCTCTCTCTCCCTGGACCACTCTTCTTCTTCTTGCTCCCTCTCTCGCCCTTCCTCTCCCTCTCCACTCTTTCATGACCGGCTAATGAATGTAGATAGTGCTTTGGGGGATGCAGTGGTCTTATTACAGGGGTTATGTGTGCGCGCTGTAAGCTCGGCATGCTCCAGTCAGGCAATGGTGAAAGGTTCAATTGCTTTGGCAAAGCCCCCACCTCAGTAAACAGAAGGGCTAAAGAGGTTTGTTTATTGGGCCCACCTTGGCTTGACCTCTGTAGCTCAGGGACAGGCTACGTGATTACAGAAGTGTCAGCGCAGCCCGGGCAGAACAGGGCCAGACTACTTTCATTGGCCCTCTCTCACTCTCTCCTAATAAATCACAGGAATAAGCACACAAACCACATGAGTGGGACAAATGCAAAAACAATGAGAGTTCAATGTAAGCCTGGAGATTAAATGGTTTATCCAGCATGTTTGCAGTCAAGCTAGTCGAATTTGGTGTTCTACTGTCAGTCTACAGAGATATATTCAGAGAATATTGATTGGAATGATTAGTTTATTACACAAGTAGTCGAAAAGGCGAGCTGTACTGATGCTCACTCCAAAAGAGATACAATATGAAACATGGCCAAAGTATGTGGACATTTTGACCCCAGCAAAGACAAAGAAGTAATTTCCTGAAAGAATTCAGTTGTTAAGTGTACACTAGTTTTTTGTAATTATAATAAATATTTGACAAAGTCAGCATTTAAGATTCAATTTTAGGGTTGAAATGATTTAGAGAATTATTATTACTACAGATTACCTAAAACGCATCCAATTCCACTGCTGTGCTCCAGCTTTCACCCTTTGCTGCTCGGGTAAGTTCTCACACTCTGGACTCTCTGCTCAATTCAGCTTCACATCACAATGTGTGTTAAACAAGTTGCAAGGTAAACAGGTATGCTGAGTGCAGCATTTTACATTGATTTCTATCGAGGTGAAAATGACTGTCTGTAGTTGGTCGTAATTTTTTTTCCACTCACATACATATATATCATGAATCTGTGTCACTATGTTATTATGCATGGCTTGTAGTTTATCTGAAAGATGTTGGGTGAGGTAAGCTCAGCCTGTGCAGACCAGAGTCAGCGCTCCATTCCTTTATGGGCCTTTGTGCATGCTCCTGTCCCACACTGCTGTCACTGAGTTAAAAGCACATTATTGTATATCACAATGTGTAAATAATTCTTTAAGAGTACCAGGGGTCTTTGTTCAAACAATGAAAAATCTCAAACGCCAAAGCACACAGAAGAGTATGGAAAGGTGAATCATCTAGCGTTTGGCCATATAATATTGTATTTTATCTTTTATGTTCCATATTTTTTCATGTTCCATACTTTATTTTATATTTCTTGAGGAAAAGCTGTGGAGAGGCTGCTTTCCACTTTTGAACATCGTGTAAACATTTCACATTTTTATCTTACAGTGTTTTGACTTATTGTTCATAGTGTATAAATTTTCAATTTTTATTCTGTTTATTAGTTTTATTTCTTTATATTTGATTGTTCGGTTGATGGGTGCCCTCAAGGTGCTTTATATTTTAAGGTAGCCCTTACAATAATACATACAGAGAAAAACCCAACAATCATATGACCCCCTATGAGCAATCACTTTGGCGACAGTGGGAAAGAAAAACTCCCTTTTAACAGGAAGAAACCTCTGCAGAACCAGGCTCAGGGAGGGGCGGCCATCTGCTGCGACCAGTTGGGGTGAAAGAAAACGTGAATAGTGTTGGTTTAGGACACAGGAACACAGAGTTAGATGTGGTGGAGCGCTACATACTGATTTAAAAAGTCGAATGATTACATTTTATTAAAATGTATACCTTAAGTTAACAAGAAAATATTCAATAGCTTTTCAAATTATTAATCTAACAATAGCAAAGTCAAAAAAACAGGTTGACATACAGTTAATGTTGAAACTTTTTCACCGTCTGTTTTTGATTTGATTTGAACAATACACAGACAAGGCATATAGTGCAATCCATTTATGACATATATTATGTACAGCCTCCTTGTGTAGTCTATCCTGTTTCGGCTCTATCAAAGTCTTTTGCTGGTTATGTTTTCAGCTAACATGGAGCTGTTTCCCTCTAGCCACTGTGTGCTGTTTGTCCTCCAGTGGAATAAGGCTCATTATCTCAATGTGTAGTCACAGTTTCTACCGTTACGCCCAGGGATCAGGCCATCTCTCCATTAAGGAAAATCGCTTTGAAAGGTCTTGTCCTCTGCTTCAAACACACACACACACACACACACACACACACACACACACACACACACACACACACACACACCGAGATGCACGCACGCACTTAGTGTACTGGTATTACTTTTTTCCATTTGATGCTTGACTTACAAGACCGCTAAACTGTTGAATTTTAATGTGCACAAAACACAACCTTAAAGTACATCTTTGCCTTGCTGTTTAGAAGCCGAGAAAGTTGAACAAATCATATCAGCTTCTTTTTAAAAAGTCATTGAGGTGAAATGTAACCACAACATGTGACTGAGCTATAAGGAATTGGGTGTGACATGCTGTGACTGTTGTACCAATTTGGTCAGAATGGATCCAGTGAAAGCACTCAACTGTAATTCTTCCACCTCACCCAACACATCAGGTGTTACATTTTTGGGGGTGAAAATGTTAGTGCATCATAACAAATGAAAGAATAACTTAAAGTGATGATTTACAGCTTAGAATGAAACTTTAATAACACAATATTTATAATAAATAGATTACAAAGAAGTGTATCCAGAGGAATTTATTGGCTTCTCTCAATAATCATTACAATCTACCTAACTAGACATTTCAAGGACAATGCGAGCATAGTAATAGCATGTGTTTGTTTTTGTTCTATCTGAGCATGAATTGCCTTTAAATATGTATCCTGCTGGTGTGTTTGCTACACTCTGCTGCTCCTGGTTTTTGCTTTTCTGCCCATCTGGAAGTCAAACAAGCTCATTATTTTCCAAAAAAAATCATTTCACAAGATTTTGTTGGCTTTTAATGGGATAATACAGTGACTGTATACTTTCTTGAGTTTCTTCACTTCAGAGGTTGATCAGAGATAGTAACAGACTACTTGCTCTGGGCATCCTGCCCAGAACATCCTGCTGTGTGTGTGTGTGTGTGTGTGTGTGTGTGTGTGTGTGTGTGTGTGTGTGTGTGTGTGTGTGTGTGTGTGTGTGTGTGTGTGTGTGTGTGTGTGTGTGTGTGTGTGTGTTTCTGTATAGTATGAATGAAAAATGATTTATGAAAGATAGCACTATGTTCAGCCACTGGCCACTAGGAAACTAATGAATGGAACGACATGCAGCATACCTATGTGGCTTCTATGTGATGATGCACTGGTCAGCTGTCCCCAGAGAGACACCATACAGACGGTCAGCAGCAGCGCCCTTCCGTACATGCTCTGTAGGTCCCTCTCCTGCATTCTGCAAAAACAACAAAATCAAGAGTTAGCCATATTTGCATTATATGAACACTCAGAATTACAGTATGGCTCATTTGAGTACAAAGCAACAAATTCCCATAGGTTTGACTTGGCAGTCAAGGGTGGTCAATTAGAGTAAGTCCTAAAATCAAAAAGATTCAAATCACAAGAATCTACTGAGTTTTAACTGGATGCTTTTGCTGTGTTAAGGATTAACTCAAACAAAACCAACACACACAAGTAAAATCAATCTACCAGTATCTATTCATGTCACTGAAAATGCAGAAAATTCAAAGTAAAGCTATTTCTCTTGAATGAAATTGTGTTAAAGAGTGTTGGATCAGTTGGAAATCTGCACACCTTGTCAAAGTTCAGTTATATCTTGTTTTTGTAAATGTATGCTGTTTTGGCATTGGTTCCATGTAGTGGGACACAACAAGAACAACTGCTTTGTAGTTACCTATTATTAAATAAAGTCACACAGTCACATGCATGTAGTCCTGTGCATTTGATTAATTAATATCACAACTATAAAAACAGAGGTTTTGGCAGTTTGCTGGTGTGGTGTTAACACAATTGTACAATCTTGTGCAGACGTCCCGGCAAATTATTCTAAAGGTCAACTGGTGCAATGCTCAGAGAAACTGAGAAAACCCAACAGCTCTCATAAAAGTTCATGATAGTACAATTTGAAAAAGATCAAACAAGTATATCTTGTTTTGAAGGGCTACCAAGAGGAAGACCTCTAGAGGGAGATAGGACAGCGTAGGTTTACAAAGTTGCACATGAACAAACCACAAGACTCTGGGAGCAATGTTCTTTGGACTGATGGGATCTAAGTGGCTGGCCAAAGTACACTGTGCCATGCAAAAACCAGCTGTCAAACGCAGTGGTGGAGGGGTTTGGGCTTGCTTTGCAGCCACAGAACCTGGACACCTTGCAGTTAGTGAGTAAACTGTGAACTCCTCCGTACAAAAGTATTCAAGAGTCAAATGGGAGGTCAACTGCCCAACAGCTAAAGCCTAGCTGAAACTTGGTCATGCAACAGGACAATTATCATAAACAAAAAATGCGAATCTGAAACAAAATGGTTAAATTAGGATCAATGGGCCAATCAAAGTCCAGATCTCAACCCAAATAAATTCCTGTGCCTCTTCAGAAAGCTATGCAAATTAATGCCCAAATATCTCAGTGACACAAAGCAACGCTATAAAGAACGGTAAAAATTCCTCCACAATGCTGTGAAAGACTGATTGTTACAAAGAAAAGGATTACTTAAATCTACTGCTGCTTGGCTCTTAAATCATGGGGTTTATTTCATTTTTCACAGGACTGCAGAGTTCCCTGGTGCTGAGGTTTCCTATCCGTAGTAGTCAGACAACTAATTTTGCTTGTAGTTTGGTTTGGTTTAGACAACAGAACTGCTTAGTAAGGTAAAGGAAAATTATTTTGTACAACACAAAGATTGTGCTGTCATCACCACCACATTTCAATTTATTACATTATACTTGCATGACATTTGAATCTGTGAAACCAGGCTGATAGCATCAGCTAACTACCAAACCACCAATTTCTACACAATAACCTTAAAGCAGGCATTTCAAACTTGCTCATGCTACATGCATGAAAACATGAAAAATGAGAACTACATTTTTCACTTTATTGTAAAGAAATTCTGAAAAATGTTCATATTTAATAAACCATCCATTTACATTAACCATCTGATGGGCTTCCTGAGATGTTTTCAGAGGCGCAAGTACAATGTTAAAAATGTGTCTCATAGCATCCACATCCCAGGAAATTAAAACCTAAACAAAAGTAGAATTTAACCTCTTTATCATTCATTCAAGTAATTTGCATACAATTCAGTATGTGAATGTTTTATACCCCTCCCTTAAAGCTAATGAATAAGCTGGGGGAACACTTTAGATCCAAGATAACAAACGAGAAAGAAAGAAAGAAAGAAAGAAAGAAAGAAAGAAAGAAAGAAAGAAAGAAAGAAAGAAAGAAAGAAAGAAATTAAGAGTCTTTTGTCCAGACTAGCTGGTGCATTAGCCATTAGCTTTAAAACTGCAGTAGCTGATAAAATATCTCTGAAAATAGTCATTTTGGAAGAACATAATAATTTCTGTGAACCTCTGCAACAAAGCCTAGATCAATTTGCTGTGTTACTATCTGGTATGACTGAACCTATCATTATAAAGTCATATTCATTTGTGAACGCCTTGGGTGTATTATTTTTATTTGGTAAGCTTTTTTTTAAGTATTAAATTATTGTGTTTTATTTCACCAAAGGCCCAAGTGATATACAGTCCCGTGATATGGCGCTAAAGCATGCAATATCTGCAGATGTACAATTTGGATGAATTTGCAACAGACACATTCAGTAATAATTTCACAAAATTCATAACACCAATTCTGGAGAGACAAATTAAGTATGTTTTTTCTCTCTTCTCTCCCTTCTGCTTATCTATGAGTGTTGTGTGGTCTGTCTTACTATGCTCGGCTCAGTAAAATTTGTGTACTTTCAGATGACTGTTGTCCTGTAATACTCTCCATCTTCATCTGAGAGGCCCATGGAGAGTGGAACAATCAGTGGCTCGTCTTACTGCCAACAGAGCTGGCCTCCTCTCTCATGAGAAAGCAGCCGCAAATCGCAGCTCTGCTTTGAACTCTGTTCCAGTGCAGCAACTCAAATTAGTAAAATGCTTGGTTTCATGCAAAAAGATCAACCCTTGCTTATCTGGCAGAGGCTCGCATACGAGGGAGATGTTTTACTGTGACTGCCTTTGTACTGCCAGCCAGAGCTGGTGAGATCTTAACACGGCACTCTAATTCTGTACAGGCTCAGACAGCTGATGCAATCAGGATGTTATGAGCACGTACAAACTGTAGAAAAACATAGACACAGTGTCTGTAATATCACCCATAAATTCATCAAGGGACTATTTGAAGTCTGGGGTTTAGGTTTATGTTGCTGCTGTCTGCTTTTATTGGGAATATGTGAAACCGATAAACAAGAAACCTGCGTGGACCTCAAGTGAGGCGAGTGGCATGGGGAACTAACTGTGTGGTGTGGGCTGAAGTACCTGTCAGTGCCTTTAAATACTATATATTATGCACTAAAGTACACAAGATTTTTTTAAAGGACAAAAAAACTGTAGCATTCCTCTAACTTTTAATGAGTAGCTAAATGCATTCAAATCAGCTTTCCACAGGCTTCCACACTCAGCCCGATATACCATGCGAACTTCCACAAGACATTAAATAACAGATACACACCCTTGCATCCTTTGTAATTTAAGGGCTTGATTTGATCTTTTACTTTGCTCGGCATGGACTGATGAGTTAAATTAACTCCCACAGAGTCTGAAAACTAATTTTCACCTGTAGTCTCAGACGTTTGGTGCAACACTAACACATACCGCCTCCAACATTAGACCAGATGAAGTGGTAACATGATTAAAAAATGTGTCTTCCCTACTTTGCTCTGCTGGGGCAAAGTAGGGATCACTACTAGAAAAACACCAATTGTAATGGACTCTGTCTCACTCTTAGTTTACCAATTTATTTCATTCCTGTTTATCTAAAAAAAAAAAAAGGTACTAGACCCACATTAAACATTTACTTATTTGTGATTTGTTCCAACAAGAAAGCTTATCTGACAGCTGAACTCTGAAATAATTGAAATTTGAGAGCATGCCACTGTGCTTTATGAAAATGAAATGTCTGTGACGGCAGAGTTTTGGTTTGGAGCTGCTACGATTTTAGGTTTTATTCCAAATCTAAATCTATTTTAGCACGTTATACTCCAATTTCCATCTTGCGTCTGTAGTGTTCAGGTGGCTTATTGGAGCTGGTTAACAAGAAAATTATTCCACCTGAATGATGTGGCACTGAGACCAGGTGGCTCATCACAAAATGCCCTGAACAGGGTGAAACTATTTTGGGGACACATTAAGGCAGATTTTTACATGACAGAAACACACATACACATGTTGTGTTGATCAGTTTGGATGCACCCCACAGGTTTTTTCCAACCGTTGCACCTTTGCTCTCATCTCATAAGTAATGGCTGCAGTAACAATAAGCTTGCCAGCTGAATAAAAAAATGAAATGTTTTATTTCAAACATGACTTTACTGATAATATACTAATAACTATACACTTGTAAATGCATGGTATGTGTGAATACATTTACATACTAGTTTCCAGCAGTCTGTTGTGATGTCTTTATTTCACTCATTAATATCACAATGATACAATGATAAAAATGTAGTGGTCAGCGATCCTTGGCCATTGGCCACGGTAGAGTACACCGAGGATAGGTCACTAATTCATCACAGTTCTAAAACAGAGAGACAAACAACCACAGACTCATGCATCTCCAACTATGGCCAATTTAAAAGCACCAATAACCTAATAATCATATCTTTTGAGTGTGGGAAGAAAATAGAGCATCTGGAGAAAACCCACGGGAGCACAGGGAGAACATGCAAACTCCACGCAACAAGGCGCAAACATTCATGCTGCAAAGCAACAGTATAAAACCATGCTGGTCATTTTTTATTATTTTTTTCTTCATTATGTTGTATTATGGTTATCTTTTGTCTGTTTGTTTTGGAAAATGTGCATGTGGATGGATGACTCAACATCTGCAGACTAAACCCACAGGTACACATAAAGTAACCTGAACCTGAATCACTGGGGTTTTTTGTTTCATTTTTGTTTAGTTATGGCCAACATATATGTTATAAAGCAGTTTTAACATTGCAGAAAATGTAGTTACACCTCCTATAAATAAATGATGCATGTAGCCTCTGGGTCTGAAAGTGTACGCAATTATCAGTTGTAGAACTTGGACGTCTGCGAATTTTACTGCCAAAAGAAACATTTTTAAGCAATTCTAAACAAAAAGCCTGCACAGAAAAGCAAAAATTTAAGGTATTTATTATAAGTTTTGATTTAGGATGGAAGGACAGCAGCAAGAGTAAAAGGGAAGATTTATAACGCAGTAGTGAAACCTGCTATGAAGTGTGGCGTGGAAACAGTGACACTAACAAAAAGGCAGGAAGTGGAGCTCAGGGTGGTGGAGCCGAAAATTGTAGGATTTTTATTGGCAGTCACCAGGAGGGACAGGATAAGAAATTACTATATCAGAGAAACAGATCAGGTTGAGCAGTTTGGAGACAAAGATAGGACATATGCAGAGAAGTTATAAAAGATATGCTGGATACAGAATATGGATCTTGGCTATAGTGAAGGAGGACATGAAGTGGGTTGGTATGGGTGAAGAGGATGCCAGGGACAGGGTGAGATCAAGGCAGATTGTACTGGAACTGAAAAAAGCTTTTTTTCCAAGTCTTTAAAAAAAAACATTACATGAGCCTAAATGAATTGCTATATACAACTGAAAATATAAATAACATGAAATTTTCCAGTACTTATTACTCCACAGAGCCCTGTACCCCTCCCTTCTGTTTTTGCTCAGGTGTTTGTGTAACTGGGGTTTCCAGTAGGCATGGTCAGGGGCTGCAGCAGCTGTTTCATTACACCTGAGTGTCATTATCTCATCATCTGTAATACTTAAGGACAGACTTTACTTATTGCCAGATTGTTTAGGTAGCTATACGTGGTAATGACAGGCTCTAAATATCTAGAATTATCTTCTTGTGTATGGTTCACCTTGTCATGCTCTCTCCCAGGAATTCCTTGGTTGTGCTGCCCTCCAGTTTAACTGGCATCTTATGGAATAACTTCTGTTTGGACTTAAAATTGCCTCTCCAGTGTTGATGACCAGATAAAGCCTGATGAAGCCTTCAAGATTTCCATCCAGTTGGTTTAGGAAACACTTCATTTGCACACAAACCCCCACTGCTGTTCAAATCTTTTATTGTCATGGCCTTTTAGCTGTCTTACATCAGTGTCGGTGAATAATCTCTACCAGAAACAGGAATGAAAACACCTTAATCTGATTTTTTGTGGTTCATTCGTTTATTCATCTAATTTATTTTTGATTAATACATGAGTAATGGTAACAGAAGTCGATCAATTAAAGCCAATTTATTCATTTATTTTATTTATTAAAACAGTTAAAACTGTTCCAGTGTTTTTTTAAATGATGGGACAGTGGTTGCATATGTGAATACTGCAGTGATAATAACTTTATTCATTTACTTTCCACTGTGGTGGTTTTTTCTTTTTGGTAATAACCTCTCCAGCTTTGGAGAAAACCCGTTCACATGGTACTGAGGAGGCAGGGATGTACAAGTATCCCAAGCAAGTCTGCAAAAGGTTGGATACATGCACCTGCGTACATGATGTTGCCATACCCCAGTTGCTTGGCACACAACAAACACTTTGCCTTGGAATGAAAAATAAAAAATTAAATTAAAAAGAACAACTTGTGGGTATTGTAGCCGTAGCATACTTCATTATTTACATCTATCCATCTATCCTCTTTCACTTATCCTTATCCGGATAGGATAGGGGGAGCCTATCCTAGCTGTCATAGGGTGAGAGGCAGGGTACGAACCAACAAAGCTTCAGATGTCATCAATGACATCACTCGCCCTTTAAGGAGCAAGCCTCGGAGAGCGCTTCATAAAAGTTTTCCTGGATTTCTCGACGAAGCCTTGGCACAACGCATCCCATCACTATCCTCCATCTTGATTCAGACAAGCAAAAGTCTGTAAGCTCTTTGCAAATTTACCTGCCTGCCCACTCCTTAAAACACAGATTAGCAATTGAATTGTCTTTGTTACTTAAACTTTTCTTACTTCCACATTAAAGCATTAAATCGTGGTATGAGTCTGAGTCTGCCTTTGGATTTTCTTTTGGTCTCCAATCATGACTTGACTTACAAACATGTACTGAACAACAATCATCAGCTTTCATCAAGTCAGTGTTAAAACACCGAAACAGAACATTAGAGCTCATTTAAAATGTGTTTCCTGAACAATGTGCATGCACGCTGACCTTATCTCTTTCATTTCTGTCCAGAACAAGAAATGACAAAAAAGAAGAAAAAAACCCACACTTGCCTACAGTAATTAACTGATATGTAGATGAATATCATTCACACATCAAAATATATTTTATGTGGCTTTACCATGATTACCAAGAGCTCAGTATAAACAACCAGCCCATTCTGATTCAGAAGTCCTCACAAGATGATGATTGTTCAGGACCTGCAGTCTTCATTTTCCATCATGCATGTTTGTTTGATGGAGTTCTACGGAAATTCCTCAACATCTGATAAGTCTGCGGTCATAAGTGCTCTGCTGATGTCGAGACTGTTGCTGTGTGATTGTAAGAAATTATTTTAGTCGTTAAATGTTTTCCTTTCACCCTGTTGTGTCTTAAAGCAGTGTTGTGTGTTTCAACCCAAACCATGTTGTTGTTTTTTTCCTGAGTCTAACCATGTGATTTAATGTAATGAGCTGTAATGAGTGAGAGCTGGTTATAAGAAGGTGCACCATTTAAATGATTTCACTAAGGCTTCGAGAATCAGATGCTAATTGGATATAGTTTTTGTACAAGTATACAAGATTTAACAAGTAACTCATTCTATAAGTCAGACATTTAACTTGGTGAATTCGTGACATTGTCTTCCTTATTATATCAGGATATCCATTTGATAGTAAACACACATCGTGCATGTAGATGGCAAATTTTGTGTTGCATAGCAACCGCAGTAAAATTGTTGCACCCTTTGATCCAGTGCTCCTTGTGGGATCCTCATTGCTGTTCATTGTGAAGTAAAGCTATTTCTCTGATTACAAACTGATGGACAGTCACAAAGGACACACAAATGTACACACAGACGAACTGACACACTCTTTCACACAACAAACTTACCCTAAAGCACCTATCGCCTTAGTGCAGCAGTGAGTCAATGTGACCATTAAGACAGAGAAGTGTGTTTACAGCTGATACATGACAGAGCGGACGAGCTCGAGGTGGCTGCTGCGGTTGGAGGGCAAAACAAAATCAGTGTTGTTGTTTATGTTAGGCGTTTTTGTTTACCTCTTATCTAATTATGACACACAGCTGGTTGCGTTCCAGTAGTCATGCCTCCAGCTAAGCCTTCCCTCAATTACATAAACAGCTTTTATACTGACACAGAAAACATGGCAAAGTCTGCTAAACCAGACACAGCAAATCCTAAATTCAGTGCATGTCGTACGGTAATACGCTTTTCATCCATAGTACATGTAAGTTATCATAAGTCACATGGAAATGTACATTTTACTCCAGGCTAAGATTTATTTTGTTTTACTATACAAATGGAACAAGCACTTCTAAATCATGAAGCTTGGTTATCAGCAAGATTCCCGAACAGTAAATTTAAGTACTAGGTGTTACTATGGAGTTTAATTTAAATAACTGTCTTCACATTTTACAGTGTTTGTCAAGTGATTTACATTAAAGTTTCTTTCTGGGGTTTTTATGTTTATGTTACTCATGGACCGCAACATTGTTTTTTTTTGTTTTTTTTAAATCAATACATATAAAAAATGAATTTAAAAAACATTTAATATGGACATTTGCTTATGCCATTTCCAAGCATTACAGACCACAAATGGTTAATGTTTGGAATTTTCACATTCATGAATAAAAGCGCTATTTATTTTTTCTTGATAAAAAATTTAAAAAAAAAATAAATATCAATCATAACCAAGATATGGATGAA
>VURO01030698.1:0-17864 GCA_015108175.1 Pelvicachromis taeniatus | reverse complement strand
TATATAGCTCAAAATGTTATCACTTCTTGCTCGAAAACACTGACATGCCACCAGCAATATGTTCATGTTAGCCATGATTTTGTTTTAAATTAGGCTAAGATACTGTAGGTTAAGCTAAGCTGTCTGTGGGCTGATATTTAACTATACTATGCACTTTATTGACCCGCTACAGTCTGGTTACCTGTCTAGAGTGTTCCCAGCTCTTCACACAAGAAGGATAGGCTTGAGCCAAGTCTTGACCCTGAACAGGTTTAAGAAATCTAACTGACGGATTTGTACTGCAGGTGTTTAAAATAAAATAAAATAAAAAATAAAATAAATAAGATTTTAAAAGATTGAGTTAAAAGAAAGTAAGCTGGTCATACCAGCTTGTAGTACTCCTGATGAGCGTCCCAGCACCAGTCGTAATTGTGGTTTCCTGTGAAGCCCCTCCCTTTTTTATGCAGGAGGCTGTTGCATGGCAACTCTACATTATGCAGCCGCCCATGAAAGACTCTTTTCACATTAAATAGAAAGAAAGAATCGAGTTATTTGCATTCCGTTTCCATTAATGATTGTGTTTGATGCAGGAACAGGCTGTGTAACGTTTATTGTCTGGTGTGCGTCAGAGGTGGGGGAAGGGTGACGTATTTGAAGGCCTCACGACTATCTTAGAAAACTCAGGCAGTTTGTGTGTGTGTGTGTGTGTGTGTGTGTGTGTGTGTGCCACTGTCAAAGGGCACCTGTTTAGCATGCGATGCACAATCACAGGCTCAGTGCAAAGAATTCTGTTTCTTCTCAGCATCCCTCCTCTGTTTCCTCACAGCTAAAGAGGTACAGTGACAGGCTAAAAAGAGTTTTAATAAAGGCTGAAGAGGCACCAGAACACAAAAGCACACCACTGTAAAATGTCACATTCACAGTATGTGAGCAAAAGCTCAGAAGTGCAGCAAGTACTCATGGCAGAATTGTTCCTCACTCTGTTATTGTATCATTCTTTTTACTGAGGCCTTACATTCACCTTTTACATACAACTTTTTGGCACCGTGGCAAATTTAAAGTGCTGCTTTTAACCGGCATTTATTTTTATATTAATTCGTATTTACCTAAATGTTCACAAAATGAAAAATAAAGGTGTTAAATACACAAAATTTAGTTCAAAGTTCAAAAATCTTTTTTTCAAAGGGTTAAAGTAAGTATTAAACCACTGAGATGGCCATACAAACATCAAATATTTACATAAAGTGTAAGTACTTCAGAACTTAAACCTTAAAAACACCAAGCACTCAGTTCATGTCTGCTGATTTGCTTTGGGTCCTTCGGTGTTTGGTTTAGAGTCACGACAGCTTGAATTAGTTTTCAAATAACAAAACAAGATGTAGCTTGACAAAAAAATGTGACTCGACTCATGTCACCGGTACAGAGCTTTATTCATTTTAAAATCAAATCTTAACAGGAGCGTAGAAACAGTAAATAAAGGCCATACTAGAGTGTGGCCATGCTCTGGCAGAGTGCTTTTTGTTTTTAGGGCAGAATAGAGTTTTACCATTTGACCATAATTTCATATCACACTGGTCACAGTTGCCCGCACCTGCTGCTGTTATTAGTTCAGTGGAGCATGGCCGGATAAGCAGAAGGCTCTGTGAATGGCTGCTGAATAACTGAGCAACTTCTTTTGTCTCATTCATGGTGTTTGTGATTGGGACATTACAAATGCCCGGCTTGAGGCTTTAATAAACGGTTATTGCAGGTAAATGTACACTGAAGTTACGGCACAGCAACCAGGCAATCTACTGATACTGACAAGACGTACAGTAAGACTAAGGAGCAGCAATATGTTTGTGGTGTAGTAAAACAAAAAGCTTGAAGCAGAATACATACACTCACTTATGTTAGCCATCTGTTCAATGCTTGTTTACATGAATATCTAATGAGACAGACAATCACAGGGCATCACCTCAGTGCATTTAGCCATGTAGACATGGTAAAGACAACCTGCTGAGGTTCAAACCGAGCCGCAGAATGGGCGAAAAAGGTTACTTTGAATGTGGCACGGTTGTTCACGTCAGATGTGCTGGTCTGTATTTCAGAAACTGGTGATCTGCTGAGGTTTTCCCACACTGTCATTCCAAAGAATATCAAGTGAGTGGTCATTCTCTGGGCAAAAATACCTTGTTGATGCCAGAGGTCAGAGAAGGATGGCCAGACTGTTTCAGGCTGCTAAGAAGGCACAGCTACAGCAGCAGAAGGCCACACCGAGTGCCACTCCTGTCAGCTAAGAACAGGAAACTGAGGCTACAATTCACACCGGCAGATGGCAGGGTAAGAATTTGCCTTAAATGACCTGAAAGCATGGATCCATCTTGCCTTGTCTCAGCGGTTCAGGCTGGTGGTGGCATAATTATGTGAAGGATATCTCAGCACACTTTGGGACGCTTCTTACCAGCTGCTAATCATTTAAACACCACAGCCCACTTCAGTATTGTTGCTAAACATGTCCAATCCAGCCAACACGTCTGCAGCAACTGTGTGATGCTGCAGACATCTTGCACCTTGTTGAAGCTATGCCACAAAAGGTAACCCAGTAGTATCGCGCTACACCTAATAAAGTGTCTGGTGAGGGTAAAAGACTGCAATTTAAGGACAAAGAGAGAATTTAAAAAAGTGAGTGACTCATATGGTAATATCGCCTGAATATCATGAATATCACCCTGGTTCATAAACACAACGACAAAGCAAATAATTTGAAAAGCAGTGAGTAAACATGGGGGAGACACATTATATCAGTGAATTATATATCAATATATCAATTATATATGCATTATATCAGTGACACCCCTCACCTCATGTTTCTGTTCCAGTCTTCTCTCCAGAGCACTTCCTCTCTTTGCTGTGAGGTCAGTTCGGAGGCTTGACTTTCACCACATCTTTATGTAATGAAGATCTGAAGACAGAAGAAAACCCCACTGGGATCAGCTCTTGACTGTCACTCACTCTGTTATCTACTTACTTTTAAACCGCTGGTCATATTTATAAGGTCGTTTTCTGCTTCACTCATTTTATTTCACAAATTTGAGCAGTTGCGTCCAAGCCGGCTGCTAATCTGTATGCTGTAATCGCAGGTAATCCCTGAGGCTGTGGAAAGTATGAGTTCGTGAGTATGAAAATCTAGCATGTTGTTTGTGGGCTGTCGACAGCATTTACAGGCACACACTTGTTTAAAGGTCACAGTGATGGAGGGACACTAATAAGCAGTGACAGCATGTCCTTTACAGTGATACGGAGTAAGGTCATCACCAGGGCAGCGTAGTAAAGGTCTGACTTGTTAAAATGTTAAAATAGTAAACTATCAAACCATAGATGAACCTGCATCAGCCCCAAAGTCCAAAAAAGAGTCACAACCAAAGGCGATTTTTATTTTACAGCTTCATTTGTGGCTTTTGATTCTTAACATCAGAGAAAACTATATGCACACGTTCAGACATCATGTTAACTTCTCACTTGCAGAAACAACTGCTGCAGTATATGTAGAGATTGCAGAGGTTACAGAGGTTGCGACTCACTCCGTTCTTAGGCATACTGGTGGTTCAGTCCTCGTACTGTACGGGCCCACGCCTGTTGTGTCTGATCCCAAGTCTCTGCTTCATGATGTTATTATAAAGGACAGCGTTTGCTTGCTGTTGTTCTATCCACCAAACAATCCTTCCAAACCCAGGAATTATTGGATCTTTCTCTGACTAACTGGGCTAACCTTCACCAGGGAGAAGACTTTTACTACCTGCAGCAGTGACAGTAAAGAGCTGGCTCTTCAGGTGTCGCCCTGAGCTGTAGGATAAGGAAGGATTGAGAGGAGCATAATCCCTCGCACATGGCTAAAGCGCCTTTGATCTGGAGATAAACGTGCCAAGTCACGAGCTGCTTGACATCTCATGCTTTGTAGTGCTTCCTCTGGCAGAGAAGCAGCCCAGTGTTGAACCTACACCACTCACTGTACTGGTTGATCACAGAAAGCCTTACATAATTGTTTCTGTTATGGTCCTGGTAGGCCTGAGGTTTGCTCCTTTTTCCTCCCTCTATTGTCTCTCTTCTGTCTGTTGTAGCTCTCGCTCACTCTCTTGGGTGGAGTTACAGGCTGGTGTTTTCTTGCTTTCCTGCCTGCAGGTGGAATTTCTTTCTCTGAGGCCTTCTCTACCACACCCATTCTGCTCTGGCTCATTGACTTGTGCTATTTAAGGACCAACTCGGGCTGCTGCTCTCTGTCAGGTTATTGTTGGTGTTATGGTGGTCGTCTTTCTCCACACCTGGCTCTCTTGTTTGTTCTCAGGTCAGCTGCCCGAAGCTAAAGTGATAACACTAAGTTTAACAGGTACGTCCAGCTTTTTTCCCAGATCTCCCCAGAATCCCGTCTGCCTGCCAGCTTCTTCTCCAACACCGGTTTAAGATCAAACTATTAAGGTCTCAAAGTGGAATCACCATCAATGCAAGATCTCATCATACTCACCTTGGAAGCTTCTCCCTTCCTCTGTCCTCCTGGCAGAAACTTCATTCCCGTGACACTCACCAGTTTTCTGAATAGTCATTCTTTTTTCTTGCCTTATAAATAAATGGAATTCCAACCAATTTGATCAGAAATTACGATATAATTATATTTATCTACAAATCCTCACTGATACACTATAATAACAGAGTACCGGTTCAACTTTTTACGAATATTATATTATTGTAAAATATATTTGTTTGCATCACAGATGTTTCACAGTTCAACTGTCCTCTTGTATTACACATAAAAAGGCAGTTTACAACTGTTTAGTGATTTCTTTTCTTTCTTTCTGAGCTTTCTACACTTGCCACTTCGTAATACCTGTCCCTCAACGTATTGCATAGTTACAGCAAATTCAGGTAAATAGATTTAGTAAAATGGGGAAATGCTGTTTGTTTTTCAGCTTTTTTTGTACACACTACTAAAAATTGCTTACAGTATAATTCTACTCAGTTCAGTTCACACGCTTAGTCACGGGTCATATTACAAAGTGCTAATCAATTCTAACACTGCAGATTAATATTTCTGGGGGTTTTATTTGACTGTTGTAGGTGTGTGACGTGTTTTCCAGTGTTTATGTGACTGACAACATTCACCCATTCTTCCAGTCTATCCCAGCTGTCACAGAGTGAGAGGTGGAAAACACCCTGTACAAATCACCAGTCTGTTGCAGGGCTTGGCTGAGAACAGTGTTAACATTTAGCTATCAATGCGTGACCATATCAAAGACTCCTGAAGAGATGAAACATGTCTGGGCTGTTTATATGTTGAATACAGCAGCATTGCTGTAACTGTGTCAAGGTATTAAATCCTTGTTGATTTCATTAAATGGTGCAGTGAGTCCTTTCTCCAAATAAATACAGTATATCTAAAAGAGAAGATATGATCAGTGATTTTAGAAAACGCACTCATTTCCACATGCAATGGAGAATTTTCAGACTGATTCACTTCGCTGAATAAAAGACTCCACATTACCCTGCTCTGTCTCCATGTAATCTTTCAGATATGCCACATGATGCTGTGCCATTTATCTAATGCAAACAATGTTCTGACTGTATTCTGTGATGGTGGCAGACAGATAGCTTATCTCTATAAATGCTGTTAGGCTTACAGCCCTTTTTTGCATAATGCTGTGCTGTTGTTTGACCCTTTTGCAAAAGTAATCAAAATAACCTACACCAATAAAACACTGAAAGAAACATGAGGAGTTTATTGATTGTGCTTTTACTGGATCTGCGTTTTCCTTTTTGCTTTTGGTTTGAAACTCAGTTAAATGGTCTGAAAGGCTGACTACAGTTGAACACAACATCCTTAAACGCCGGACAGTTACAGACGTTGTTTGGTTCAACTCTTGTTGACAACTCGTATCATTTGTGTAGTGAGTTCCAGTTTGGTCCCAAAGTGCAGAACAACATGGTTTAAAAAGAACTTAGTTCCAACAGTCGCCACTCACATAAACACATTATTTATTTATCTATTGCCTCATGCTGCTGCATTATGCTTTTGTAATTTATTTATTTATTATCTGCTGTCTGTCTGCATGCTAGGATGGATGACTCACTCACAGCAGACCAAATCTACATATCTGTGCTGCATTTTATGGTAATAATGAGTTTATTGAGCTTAAAGTAGGAACATTCAAATCCAACCAAACATCTGTCAGTGTTCTGCCATTGAAGTTGTAGTCTATGTATCACAGGTGTGTAAAATAATTAACAGTAAGAAACTGTTGTTGTAAATTACAGTTTAAATTACAAGCAAATCTAGTTGCCGATTCTGTACTGTAGACAAAAATGCATTACAGTGGATTAATGTAAATGTAGGTAGAAATATGATTCTCCTGTTAAACACATGAGAATTTAGTCCTCATAGATGATGACCTGCTGTAAGTAAGATTAGAGTAAACAGCATTTTCAGTATTTGATAATACGGAAAGTTTCATGGGATCCTTTTACAAACCTTTTTAATACATCCAGTTTATTACATAACAATATTGTAATCATTACCAGGAGATGAGTCATCAAATACACTAAACGGCACTGATTTGAAGTAATTATATCATATATATATTTTTCTTCATTTTACAGAGGTGCAGGGTGGCTGAAACCTGCTGGGTAAACTCGGATGGGACACGTCACAGTCTTGTCAACAGTGGCTTTCTTTGCTGTGAGGTCTACATGTACCTGCAGAACAGATTAAGAACAGGGTTCTCCAGACCTTCCTTCTTGAATGGAGTAATGATCTTACACTTAATGTCAGCTGGAGCACAAGAAGAGCAAGTCCAGCCACCGGTCACCAGCTGGTGCACTGACAGCTTTCAATTAGTGTTCCAACAAATGCTGTGACACATTTCAGCTCAGCATAAATCATTTATTCCAGCCGTCTGACACGGTGATGGGCACCAAACTGAAGAACAGGAATCACTTGGGAGACAATCGGCAAAAATAATTATCATCAGTTCGAGAGTTTTGCTGAAGTCATCACGAGGCTCACCAGATTCCACCTCGTGGGCGCCCAAGTGGCTCCAGGTTTGTTTGGTGTCCTTATTTAACTGTGATCTTGAGCTATCATTTTTCAGGAAGTTGGATTCAGAAAAATGTGATTATTGATTTTTTGCTATGTAGTGTGTACAATAATTCCAAAACAGAAAGGTCCTGGCATTAAATCAAGGGGTATGTAACAGCAAACCCTCTGAAATCTCTGAAGATGAACTGAAAAACCAGAAAACATACTAAAAGTTGAACTTATCATTTCAGGTCAACCCTAAGGTATCACCATGCTGCCTGAGAGGTCTTACTGATTATTTATAACACTATATATGAATAATTTTCACTGAAAACCAAAACAAGAATCTCAGCCCAGATAATAACTGTCTATCTTTGATGGTTTTATCATTATCATTCATGCATTTGTCAACACTTATTTTAGCTGATGCGCTCGAACCTCAAAGGAAGATTCTTCCACACCGTGAATACATTTCTAGACCTGACGCGTTAATTTCCTTTAATTTTACAGCAAGAGAGTCAACGCTCTGACCAGCTTTCAAATAATTTTACAGAATTATATCATTCATACAGTATTATTAGTTGTGTAGATTTGTTTTGTTTTAACCTAATCTGTTTTAAACTATGCATATTTGTTTCTGAGAAATGTCATTATTACTGGGAAAACAGCAGAGGGTGCAGTTTATGAAGGCATGATGTGGTAAAGTAGGATTCAAAGAAGAGCTCAGACGTGCTCTGCTGCACTCTAGTGGTGTAAACATGGAGTGGGAAGACTTACAAATTATTGTATTTTATTAATGCACTGATTCACTAAACTAATTACTAGATTGTGTTGTTAAAACCCAATGTTCTGTTTAACACAGTGATCACATTTATTTCTAATGTCACAGTTGTATGATTAAAGCACAGGCCTATGCTAAAGCACTCCCCAATGGCAGCAGCCTCCCCCAGCAGTGTAATATTTAGTGAGCTTGATCAAGGAGCAAAATAATGGCTAAAAGATGGACCAACATGTGTAACACAAGTGAGCTGGTAGTTTCACTGCTCAGATTGTTTCCACGGAGTAGAAGTCGTTAGATTAGCAGAGTTTCAGCAGTATTTCTCTGTAGAAGAAGGTGTAGTTGTTGGTTTCACCGAAACACATCATCATACCGTCTATTAAATGTGCACAACTTGGAATCAAAAATCACTTCAGCCTGCTCAACAGACCAGATTATTCAAACATGTATGATTATCACCAGCTATCCATGTGTTCAATTTGAAATCAATGGTTCTCAAACTGTGGAGTGGGCCCCATCGGTGGGACACAGTGCCACTGTAAGTGTGCCTTGGATGAACAAGGGAAACACAATAAAATAAAATGACTTCTCAAAGGAAAATTAAACAAACATGAGCTTGCTGATGCTCATGTGTCAAATTTTAATTCGCTCAATTCTACTTGAATTCTTCATTTATTTTTGAGTAAACAAACAATGTATTAAAAAAAAAAAATGCCTCCAGTGGGGGCGAGAGCTTTTCTGGTCATGCTGGAAAAATGTTAAAGAAATGGCATGAGCAAGTTTCAACTTTACACAGCAATGTGATTTATTTATGTCATCAGAACTATAAAGTGGAACAGCAATAACACATTTCGCAGCCCTGCGGTCTAGTGATCAGAGGTGGTCATGTTTTTTTAAATGTGGAACTTCAGATTTTTAGATGATCAAGCAGAGCAGTAGAGCACCCATTTGTCTCAGCTGTGAAAACAAACAAGACAAGTCCTATCTCACAGAATCACATCAGACTACAAATACACCCTTGGGCAACAAATGCTACAGTAAGACAGGATTGTTGCAGTGGAGTCGGCGTGTGTCGGTAACGAAATACAAAAGATAAAAATAGACTCACTGCAAATGCTATAAAGTCATGTAAATTTTAAGCAGCGCTACATATCGATGCCTTTTGAACTTGTAATGTGACAAAAGTGTCGCTGCACGGGGCTGACAGAACCCTTTAGTTTGTAATGTTACTATAGTGACCATTCCTTAAACGTGGAAGCTGAGGTGAAGGGGGCGAGCAAGCATTCAAATTCATCAGCAGCTCCACTGCTGTAAGCTGTTGTCATGTAATGTAAGGGGCGGTTAAAATGATGGCAGGGTGATGGAGGCTTCCCCTCTCCATGAAGTCATAAAACAGTTGGAGTTTTCAGTTTGTTTGTTTGTTGAAGACCATACATTTCCATGACCCAGCTTGGTCAGAAATGAAGTGGACATTTTTCTTTTTTTGTCCATGTGGTCTGAGAAAGGTTAACTTTACAGGAGGACAACCTTTCAGAGGACTCTAAAAGTGTCAAAGGTTTTCCAAACTTGTTTTTTTTTAACGTTGAATAAATTTTTTATGTAACAGCTCCAGACAGACATTGACTAATTTCAGAAGTCAATATTTTAGTGCTCAAAATGTGAGATAACAAACTTATTTAGAAAACCAACAGCTGGTTCGGATGGTTGGAAAAAAAAACAAGCATCGCAAACGATTCAAACTTTGGTTTGATGGGCTTTAAGGTTGACATTAGTTCTGATATTTGCTACTGGTGGGATTTAAAATTCCTGAAAACACGTGTTGACAGCAACTATCACAGCCCTAAATAACTCTGATACTGTAACAGGAGGATCTATATTTAGGTGGCATCAGGCCACACACAGTGGTTTGTCACACTGGGCCTGTTATGCCATCAGTCCATTAGCTTCATTTGCATGACAGGGAACAGGAAGACGCTTGCAGCATGTCCACACCCTGCAGGTCGGCCCTATGACGACGAGACGCTTGACCGTTTTTAAACATCTGTGCACGCACAGATAATTTATTCGCCTACTCTTATGTTTTTATGAAATATAAACGTATGAATGGTCAGAAAACATCTTTACATTATGTACAAAGTGACCAGTAGAGTTTCACTTTGATGTGATGGAAGGCAGTAAAGTTTCTACTCTCCGTTTACAATCAAGGAGCTTCTACTGGTGATTGCTCAGCTACATTAAGCTTTATTAAGGCAATGCACTGTTGAGTGTTGTTTCCATCAAGGCAATGGCACAATGTATTCTAAAAGGCAAGTGGTGCAAAGTGGTCAGTGGTGCTGCACATTTGTCTGTGTTTAACATGATGTTTACATTACATTTTACATTTTCTGAAATATGAAGAACTGCCAAAATCTGAAAAGCAAAGACTGCCATTTGTCCGCTCCTGCTGCTGTACTGAAGATTTTTACTGAATCCTTAAAAGCTCATCAAACCATCTGAATTTACAAATAGCTAATACTTCATCACGTCAGAAGTCTCAGTTTGGGTTTCCATGTCCAAGGAGCTCCTGCCGATAGCTGATAGTTTTGTCCATATAGTGCATATGCTCTCCTATAATATTATATCATCTTAGCATGTCTGTGTTCAATTTGTGTGATGTAAAAGACAATTAATAACCTCTGTCAGCTCTTGGTGATGGTGCAATTTTAACCATTTCCATTTCCTCATAATAATGAGTTTGTTATTGGTGAACCATGCCTTGGTCCTAGAATCATTTCTGACTGCACGAAGAGAAAAAGCAGTCACATCCTGAGAAACTCTCTGAACATCTTATTCTGAGTGTTTTCAAATGGTTTATATTGTTTCTAAGAATTCAAGGTAAAACCTTCAGTACAGCAATTTTTTTTTTTTTTTTAATAATAAATTCTTCACTGGGGATAAATTTAAATGAACCAGTTTCTGTGTTGTGACTCATGACAGCAACAAACTAGATCCAGGCTGAATTACAACCATAGGCTTACTGTTGTAATTGAACAAACCTAGAGAAAATATGAGACGACAGCATTCACAGTAGAAAAACTAGATCAGACTCTAAAAACATGACTGATGATGGCATCAGTGCTGTTGTGTTTCTGTTGCGTTCGGTGGTTTTCTTTCACAGCATTAGCGTTTTGTTTTGTTTTTTCCATGTATTAGCTGAAATGGGAAACATTTCCCACGTGCATGTCTACTCCAAGATATTATGGAGGAGTCCTAACACATTTACAAACTACTGATACAGTACGAGAAGTACCACGGTTGGTATACACTGGCATAATATGTGTGACTTTTATATATTGATGTTAACACAGTAATATTAACACAGTATATCAGGAATTTCTTAAAAATGGACACTGCAGTTATTTTTTTGTAAAACTGATTTGATTTTGTCTACATCATCATCATCATCATCATGCAGAACCAAATGAACAAGTCTACTTTTTCTGCTGGTACAAGGCCACTGCGATCGTTCTGAGGTATCAAGCAAAAAGAATCACAAAGCAAACAAAGCGCTGTTAGTCCACGGGAAGAAGCAGCGAAAGTAAAACAGATACTGTGACAGCAGCGAGGTAAGGTACAACAAATCTCGTAACCCTGAATGAAACCGACACTGAAAGTCGGCCTCAAATTCGTCAGAGCTAATTAGCAGCTTTATGTAGTTGTGTCTGACGTCAACAGCATCACAGACACCAAAACATACTGAACGCAGACAGCTAAGCAGGCAAAGAGGCTGCAGTGTAAAAGCACCAATTTGCCATTTGTCAGTTTAGATTTCTCCCAACCCTTAGAAACAAAAAACCCCCCCCAAAAAAACAAAAAGAGGAAATGATGTATGAAAAGAAGCGTGTGCAGTTCATTGCATCTTGCTCTTTGCGATTCGTAGACCTGATACAGAGCCAGCTACTGAGGGATTTTTTACACAGTGAGAAAGCTTAGCGTACTTTTCAGATTCTTGTTTGATATGCATGATATGAGTGGATAACTCTGGACGAGCAGAGAGAAGGTGGGTTCACGCCAAAGCAAGTAAAAAACAAACAAACAAAAAACGTCCTCTCTTCCTGCTCTTTCAGCCGTTATCCTGCAGTCAGGTTTGTTTTTTTTACTTCCAGCTCGGCTTCCTGCTTCTGCTGGATGTCATCGAGTCTCTGGGCTGCACAGACTTTTCAGAGAAGCTGCTAGATTTACGAACGTTCTCATCTGCCGTAGGTGGAGGCGGGGTCTCACTACGGTAGGTGCTGCGGCTTGTTGCCTTCACGCTTTGCACCCGCCGCAGGCTTGTTGCCTGTGGCCGCTCGTCAGTAGTGTGACCTGCGTGTGATGCCCGGGTCGGCTTTTGTCGACCCAGGAGGGAGGGGCTGCGAGACGGAGTGGATGGAACTGACGGAGGGCCCAGCTCATTCCTGGTCCTGGAAGTCGAGGCCACAGTATTGCGGGCGAAGCTGGGGACTACACAAGTGTTTTTTGCACTGTGTGTGTGTGAGCTGCTGTTCTCAGGAGAAGTCTGAGCTTGAGCTTGAACTTGAGCCTGAGCTTGAGCCTGAGCCTGAGCCTGAGCGAGGGCTCTCATAGTAGAGCGGCACATCTTCTCCTCGGGCGCCGGCTTGGGAATGTTCCTCACGGGTTTGGCGCTTGGCTTGTGGATGGAAGCTTTCCTAGGCATGGAATCACGTGCCCATCTAGAAACGCTACCCGTGAGACCGCCTCCCTTCGGGGCCTTTGACTCGTCAGGAGGCAAACTGGAGTGCCGAGGAGGTCTCGCTGCCTTCTCGCTCCTTCCTCTTGCCGGAGTGCTCTGGTCACGGAGAGGCCGCCGTGTCTCCCCGCTATCGTGCACTGCAGGTTTCTCTGCTCGCCTGCCGCTACCCGTCCTAGTCAGCTTTGTGATAGGGACGACTTTCCGCATACCCTGGTTATCGTTGCTGGCCAGCGTTCGCACACCATGGCCTGCACTGGTTTTGGTCACTTTGCTGCCTTTGTTCTTTGTAGCTGCTGGCTTTCGGGTGTTTCGTTGTGCATCTTTTCCTGCGGCCTGTTTTCCTTCAGCGGTGTCGCAGCTCTCCGTGTCCCACTCTTCTGTGGTGGTAGATGGAGCCACGGATGCTCCATCCACAGATCTGGGAGCTGAGAGCTCATTGGTTGAATTAGACCGGTCGTTGGGAGATGTGGACTCCAAATTAAAGGACAGAGAGCTCGGGTCTTGCCGACTCTCGTGATCTCTGCTGCGGTCAGCTGTTCGGAAATAAAGTCCTTCTTTTGTAAACGAGGTTTCAACCTCAGAGCAATCCAAGGTGACAGAGATGTCCGTTTCTGTGCAGTCCACTATGTAAAACATTGACTTCTTGTTGGACACAGAGGTATCTAGTGGAAGAGGGGTATCGCAGGTTGTGGATGAAACTGTGCTGTAGTCCTCTTCATCTTTCTCTCTCTCAGGAGAGACCCCAGCCTGAGTGGGAGGAACTATTGTATCTTCCCAAACTACCTTTAGATTTGCCCCCCTTTCTAAAAATGTATCATGTGAAAGGTTGTCCAGATTCTTGGGCGGTGACTGTCTCCCCTTTTCCAGATCCGTCACTACAACGTCCCCCTGGTTAACAAAGTGCATGTGATTACTGTTATTGTTTGGACTGATTAGGTCAAAAGTCTGAGGACCACGGACTAAAGTATGCTTCTCCACACTAACATTCATGTGGCCGGTAATTGCTGGGTTGGGAATATGGGCAGGCTTCTGAAAGACACAAAAGGGCCGAGGCAGAGCACTGCTCTCTGACACAGATGAGTAATTGCTGTTGTTGTTGTTATTATAAGGGTCCTCGTTATCGTTTAGCTCAGAGGAAGTAAACTTGGCGTGTGAGCCGATTGGCTCGGTTTCTGTATGCGGAGACGTCACTTTTCTTTCACGGCCCAGTTCTCGGTTATTGTCCTGGCCTGACATCCAGGGGGCCGTCCTCCGCTGGATAGGGCGGCCTAACCGAGGTAAGCTGTTAAATTTTGAAAAGTCAGAGGCGTTCCCTGTGCTTCCGAACAGCTCCAAATATCCCAGGAGTTCACGATCTGCTATGGAAGTCATGGTGTGCCGGTGTCGGCGTGCGCTGGCAGAACGTTCCAGCGGGCAGTGTGGACTGTGAGACCTCTGGAAAAAGTCCAGGAGGCCCTCCTTGGTGAGCATTTCCACGTCGTTTTCGCTGCTGCTACGACCAAATCCTCCGGTCTGATCCCCACTCGACCATGCAAAGCGCTTTTCCTCCAGTTCTTTGAGACGACGCTGTCTGGCTGCTTCCTTCAGCTCCCGGTCTGTGTTGTCCTGACAGAAACAGAAATGTAAGGAAAGAGGAAAAGGAACATGAATGATGGTGACATCCAATTGAAAGTCAAAGAAATTATTTTAACTCGCTTATTCTCAAGTTATTTCAACAATGAGTCACCATGCACAACGCATATAGAAGACTGCAAGAAATTACAATATTATAAGATATTATAGTAACCCAGAATTATTGTTTCACTCAAGCAGACCTTAACAGCTTTCTTGAATTTTATGCAGAAGTCCTGAAAGATCCGGAAGCCCTCGTCCAGCTTGAATGTGTCCTTGTCTTCACAAAAGAAATCGATGAGAGTACATCCCTCTTTACGCAGATCCAGCCTGCGTCTCTTCAAGTCCTGAAGTGTCCGTGCTGCACTCTGAGACACATGCACGCTTTTTAATCATAACACGTCATCCAATTTTACACAAGTTATTATCTACTGCACTAAAGTCAGCAGCTTCAGAAATGCAGAGCTGGTCTGATCCAACTTTCTGTACGTGTGTCTGCGTACATAATGTATTACATAACTAGCTGCTGCTGCCTCACCTGCAGGAAGGGCTCCAGCTGCTGCAGCAGCTCCTGGTCTCCTTGAACTTTCTCTTCCAGGGATTTGATTCGGACATACAAGGAGGAAAACTCCTCCTCAATGTTTTCCACTGAAATTCTACATGAACAAAGTAGAAACATCATTAAAAAAAAAAAACACTTGTACTTGTTATTACATATAAACTGACGACAGCACTGAGTGTAAGTGGTCTTCCTCAGATTTCTTAGAAAATATGTGACATGATTTTGGTAAATGCACTTCCAAACTATTAAAAAGGAAGACCGCAGGGAGAAATGCTTTCACGGTCTCCATCCTGAGGGCAGGAGGGAGGAGTAATTCTCTGCGGTGCAGTATCTGCACTGACAGCACACAAAGATGACCTTGTGAAGCTGACAGAGCCTGAGACTGTGCTGTGAATATAACTCTTGTTCTACACTTAAATTAGATGTCAGCCTGGTTAATGAGGCTGTGCTTGGCCGTATCAATAAAATGCTAAGGCAATTGTCTTCTTCAGTGCCTCATTATGTTCCCCATTAGAAAATATGTCTGTTTAATAAACGTGATGGTGGTTAATTTGGAAATCATTACATTTTACAGAGGTTTTACAGAAAACTGATGTCTGCCATGTGACTGACTGATACAAACTGACATTTATCCTGAACTCACCCTGCCTCAGACTGCATGCATTTGGAGAATAAACAGCTTTTATTCGAGTCCATTATCACCTCTGCATGACTGCAAAAGTGTAAATGGACTCTTATATTTCTCATTGGCAGGGATTTGATTTCCTTCAATTACCTGGCTGCACTCTGGACATCCTGAAGCTTCTCAGGAAACTTGAGCAACTTCTCGTCTTTTTTCTTTGCCTCCTGAATGGAAAGAGACGTCGCACAGTTAACATCTAAATGTCTGATTTTGTACAAGGTAAAGTGGCGCAGTTGTTGTTGTGTTGAAGGACTAATGTCTGTATTGTGATGTAACTGCTTGGCGAGCCGCTCTTGGCTCTTTGCTGTTTCCTGTCACCATCTGCTTCCACCTGCTCTCCTGTAGCTTCAGTGGCAAAACACTGTTTTCTCAAGCATCACTGCTGTAAAACATTCATATATATTTATTTATGGCAGACTTTCCTACAGTGTTTGTACAGTAAACGCATCTTTGCTTATTGTGAGGTGAATCTACCTTTTGTTCTCTTTCTGTTTTACATTTTGTTTTGAAAGGTGCTACAAAACATGTTAATATAACCATTTATGATTTTTAAGGGTACACAGAGTAGAGGTTTGACAGAGTGCGAACTAACAATTAATTCAACACCATGTATTTGTCTGAAACCTTACACATACACTAATCGGCCACCAGTTAGAGATGATTTGAGCTTTGTGACATGCTGGAAGCAGAAGTTGGTACACTGTGCTCATAAAGGTAGGATACTGTCAGCATCAATACTCAGGTAAGTCGTGGTGTTTAATTCATGCTCAGTTAGCACTATGGAGCCCGAAGTGTGGCAGGAAATAACCCTCACAGTGTTACACCAACAGTCACGTCACAGGATGGATACATGCCTTCAGGAGTGGTGCCCAGTGACGCTCTTCTGCTCCTGTAGCCCATCAGCTCCAATGTTCAATGTGTTGTGTGTTCAGAGATGCTCTTCTGCACATCTTGGTTGTAACAAGTGGCTATCTGCCTTTCTATCAGCTTAAAGCAGTCTGGCCATTCTCCTCTGACCTCTAGCATCCACAAGGTATTTTCACCCTGCTGCTGGTTATCTCCTCTTTTCGCACACCCTTCTTCTGTGAAACTGTGTCTACATGCCTAAATGCACTGAATTGCTGCCATGTCATTTGCTGACCTGTGAGACCGGTTGAACAGCTGTACCTAATAAAGTGGCCAGTGAGTGTAAGTGGTAAGGTAATTCCATGCTCAAGCGGTTCTGAAACCAGGACTGAATCCACATTAGAGACATCTGCAGGGTCCTAATGGTGTTTTGTGTGTACTCTTAACTACAGCGTCACTGACCATGGCCACAAAATGCAGCAGGTTCATTCCCGGCTTGTTGGCTTTGGTGTCAGCCAGTGAAAGGAGGGATGACAGCTTGAATCCCACAGCGTTCCCTGCATAGCCACCCTGAGAACAGAAGGAAATTTTACATGGAGAAATGAACAATATCATTGAATCACAGCTGGAAATAATGTGAAACAATAAGGCTCAGCCTGAGTGATACAGCCTGAGTGATACAGCTTTCTTCTCTGAGCAGTGATTTTGTTTTGGTTTCCAACAAATCCTGAAAATATGTTTTTATCATTTATTTATTTGGAAAAATACAATATAATGCAAAATCAGAGGACTGAAACCAAACATCTTGTGTATTCTGAGGCAGCAGTGATGTGTTCATGTATATGAACGTAACCTGAGAAGCTCTTACCGCGTTCATGATGTTTCCGGCCTGCAGCACCAGATGCAGGATGGCATGAAGCTCCTCACAGCTCATCAGCTCTTTAAGGAGTATCAATACAAACTCAGTTAGAGGCTACAGAGCAGATCTACTACAAACCATCTCGTATTCATTTATCACTCCCATACAGGAAATCTATCAGCAGTAATAATGTGTCCATAATTCAGAGATTCAGTCATGAACTTTAAATTACTTAAAGGAAAAGGGTAAATGTTACCACATCAAAAAGTTTTAATAAAACTTTGTCATTAAAGTTCCAGGTATTTATTCCACACAGTGTTTAAGTGATTGCCCTGCAATGCAGTATTTGTTAGCTTTAGCTCCAGAGGAATAAAAAAAGAAAAGATATAATATTGGTATTAGGGCTGCCACGATTAGTCGACTAGTCACGATTACGTCGACTATCAAAATTGTCGATGACCAATTTAATAGTTGACGCGATCTTACGTCGTTTGACGTAAGATCCCAAAAGACGCAGGAATAAGTAGTAGGATTTAAGAGTGTAATAACAGACTGAAACAGAAGATGCAGCACTGCATGTACAAGGATGCCAGCTGCCGTTAAACCCCGAAGAAGAAGAAGAAGCTGTGTCCCAGAATTCATAGCGCGGCCCTGCTCAGTTTTCAACAATAGCTGTGGCTAGTTAGTTTTAATATTACTCTTATTATTCTTTCTGGGTCACAAAATAAACGTTTAACATATTTTCAGGCGAGAATGTAGCTGTGTAAACC
>VURO01030691.1:18803-33261 GCA_015108175.1 Pelvicachromis taeniatus | reverse complement strand
CAGCGGTTTCACTTTATTGACACAATATTAGTGCACACAAACCACTTTTTTTTCTTTAAAAAGACCATAAATTAGGAAGTAAACGAGGAACAATATAAAACAAGCAAGGAAAAAAAAAGTGCATGTTAACCATGGCATACACCATAAAGTCTTACACTGTAGTTTACAACCTTTTTTTTCATTGTTGTTTATGTATATTTTGCCTGCTTGTTGGTATGTGTTATGTTTTAGACATGTCTCTAGCTTGGATGGATGTGTCATGCCTTTTTGGGGGTCAGGGGCGAGATCCAGGCTGCTTCCCTGAGTTGCGTTCGGCAGAAAGCGTTATACAAGCCTAACAACATGAACGTCACCATGTGAAACAATTTTGGGGTTCATTTTTGTGCTTTTGATCATACCTGTAAATTAAATCTTAGTGAATGGTTGCGCAGCACACCCTACAGCTATGTTATTCATTTAAGGAGGCATACGGGAGGTAAATTCAAAGGAACAAAAAAAAGTAAACACAAAGGTCTTAGCTGCTCTAATCCCTGGATTTCCTTTCTTTTCTTCTCTCAGGAAAAGAAAAAAAGCTAACTTATATTTACGAAGACTTTAAAAATATAGGGGTTTTTTTGTTGCTTTTTTGGTACATTATTCCAACATTATTTTGAGGGTTAGGATGCTTATTTCTACATATAATGTGGCTGAGAAGTCTCATCTAACTATATCCAGAAAGTTTAGCACCAAATTTCACTCTCTGCCTTTTAATATTGAAAGTCTATACACAAGAATTAACCCACAACGTATTAAAAATATCAATGTCGACAATTGTTTCAGCTATTCCAGTCTAATCTGCCTGGGTGTAAGCATACGGTAAAGTTAATTGACTATCTAAATATTTACATAAAAGATAAAAAGAAAAGAAAAACATAAAGCATGTCAGGGGCCATTTGAAACCACAAGGATCCTGGCTGATATGTATTGTATGTCTGAATATCTATGTTATCCTATGGCAGTGAAAAATCACTTATTTGAGGTATATTTTGTTTGCAGGTGTAGATGCAGCTTTCACACTCTCTCTAAACTTTCCTAAATATGTCACCTTAGCAGGAGAGAGAGAAAAAAATAATAATAAAGTGCTAGGCATTTAGAGGCCTAGCAGTAGCAGACTGCTACTGCTGGTAAGGCTAAACAAACATACTATGTAGGAATGTCAAATTAAAATTTGAGCAGTCAGTTCATTTGTATATTCCAGTTTTGCCACTCAAACACATCTCGTGCTTGTTGACATGAATCATTTATAGCTCCTGTTAGTGCAGGATGGTTGCTGTTCCCGTGCCCTCGGTTTGAGCACTCCATTGCTGCACTGGAACTGACAGAGTAGTGCGCCTAGCATACCTACTACTTGAAAACACTTCATGTCATCTCCAATTCACCAAACCTGAATGCAGTCTCAGCAGAAAACCTTTTATATTATTAAATGTAAAATAATGTTGTTATAGCATGATGTTTAAAAACATGGCAGGTGTATACCTTCACCTATGCCACCCAACTCATAAAGGCCGGTTTGGCACTAATTTCTATACCCCACTCTAACCTCATGCAGCAATTCAAGTTTAGATCGTGGGGTTTGTGGTTTTGGGAATAGAGGTGCAAAGAGAGGAGAGTCAGGGGAGCAGCCTCAGATCTCTTTTTTGTTTGTTTGTTTTTGCTGTTTTTGTGTAAGCATGAGATGTCTTAGTGTTTGAGTCCATGGATGTGTCAGGATAGCCCCTTTCAGATATGCGCTTCTTTCCATTAATCTGATGGCAACTGAATTTGTCCCCTTCAAGTGTGAATGAGCACCCTCGTCACTTTGACATAAAAACCTCATCTTCATGACTTGCTCAGCCTTCTAGCAAATGCCCCATTGGGCAAAAAGAAGAGAAAAATCTCATTTCCATTAATATTCAAATATTCTTCTATGATTCATTTTTGCAATTTCCAATCCAGAGCAGCAGAAGAGAGCTCTCGCTTTTGGCACCACACACTCAGACCCTGCTGTTAGCGATAACATTGAAAAGAACTAAATGATCGTAAGAAAATGGCAGGTCTTTTGTACTTTTACATGGCAAAAACATCGAACACACCATGGCTCTATCTGTATAAAGCCATGAGGAGTGGTTACATAATGTCTGAATGACAGGGTGCTGTCACTTTAACAGACTGATGAAGCCAGCAGTGTAACATATTGCATGTCTGAAAAGGGCTAAGTTTTTGTTTTTTTTCTCTGCTCTTCTGTTTTCATGGTTTTTGGACTGATATGCATTTTTAAAAGGAATGTCGATGCCATCAGCATGTGTGTGTGTTTGTAATGCAATTGTGGGGTTTGTGTGTGAGCATGAAGATGTTTGGGCTCACTCAGTCAATAACTTGATCTCATTGGCAAGGAGGGTGTTGAAGTTGTAGGCTGGATCAGCTAGGTCTGGGAGATCAGGCAGGCTGGGGGCTGTGGACTGGCAGGGTGACGACTGGGAGGGCTCGGCCAGCTCTGGGTCACTCTCGCTGGAAGTTGACCCCACACTCATGTTGCAGACGGCTTCAGGCAGCGAGCCACCGCCAGAAGGCACGTTGCACACTTCGGGCTCACTGCTGGTCTCGCTGGTGCTTGACACGACGGACAGCAGAGACATTTTGCGAGTGAGGCGATTTGGGAGCATTGACAGGACATAGTCAGCAACAATGCCTGCTACGTCCATGCCACAGGCCTGGTCGAAAGCGATGAAGCCCACATTTGCGTTGGCCTCGCAAACCACAAATGAGCCATCGTTGAGCTGCAGGAGGTCAATGCCGCACACATCCATGCCCAGGATGTTAGACACCTTGATGGCCAGCTGCTTGCCCTCCTCACTCAGGGGGCACATCATGCCTACACCACCTAACAATTCAGGAAGGAACATCAGGTTTTTTAGTACGGACCACAATTTATAATTCTTTCACGTGACTTCATGATGGACTGAGCAACAACTTGATTTTTCTCCAGATCAAAAAGCAATTAATCTTTTATAAATCAAGAGCAATTATATAAAAAAATGACGTGGGGACAATTTAGGATCCTTTAATGTTTTTCTGGTTATTTTCAATATTTAATTTCACAATTAGTTACCACATCAAATTCACCCTAGAAGTGTCAAAGAGATGTGCTACAGGAATGCAGAAGACTGTGATGACTGATGTCCTAAATATGTCATAGTGTATTACAGCCTCAGCTAAACTAGAAACTTTCATCCTCTGACAGTGAAGATCAGTCTCCTCAGCTGGAACGTTGTGCCACTTGATATTTCTCCAGGGTAGATTCAGGACAAGCCTGTTGATTTTGCACTCTTTCCCAAACTTAAGTTCTGAAGCGTTATACTGATTATACCCAAAATTTGGACATGAGCAGGCCAGTTCCTCTTTATGAAGGCCGCTGCTAATAACTTGTGTATATCTTACTTATTAAGTAAGATATTGAGATTAAGTTAATCTCTTTTTAAAGACATTTTTTTCCCATTGAGAACCTAAAAGATAAAAATGACCTATAAAAAGTGAGCAATATCCAAATGTTAATAATAAATAGAAGAGCTTTTGTTCTCAAACAGCAAAACCATGTAACCACATGAGTTATGGAGAGTTATACCATGACAGTGGGAATAATTCAGTAATTTAGTGTCTGCCTACCCAGGGAGCAGTTGCTCTGCATGCGACCATCAGTGGAGCAGCGCAGCATGGAGCCGATGATACGGCCGCCCACTAGGACAACCCGCACATCACGGCCATGCGACTCCTTGACGTACTCCTGAAACAGGTATGGGGTATCGTGGCGGATCACGTGGCACAGGTCTGTCAGGTGGTGTTTGTCCCGTGCCAGGAACACAGCCTTGCCTAAGCAAAGGAGACACAAGATGAAGGAAGGAAGGATTGTTTTTTAAGGTTTATATTTTACTGGTCTGTCCAATCTAAACAGATCTATGTCATGGCAGCCTGAAGATATATAGCTGTGCTGATAATACCACACTAAAAGAATTTGCTTGCTGGGTCTGTCATTTGTGTTGTGTTAGCTGAGGGTGGAAAACCTAAAAAGCTTTGCTAACAAGTAGCTGCTTCTGCTGACCAAGTCTCATGCCATACAAATGACAGGATATCCTCTGGGCAGCCACAGAACTGCTTCTCACACAGGATAGATGCCTCTTTTAATTAGCACTGCTTTGCACTGTCTTCTTATTTTCAAAACCTCTGACCCCTGCTGAGGGTAGAGTCGTGATTGCTGTGTGTCTGTGCACACCACGGAATAAAACACAACATCAATAACGGTCTTGTGACTCTTTTGGATATGTGAACAGTACTTATCTGAGAAAATACTGAGGTCAGTCAGTACATCATGCCACCTGCCAGTAACATCCAAACATCTGCTAAGAACCTCGGCATCATCTTTGACCAACACCTGAATTTTGAATCTTTAAGCTCACACCGTCTTTTTTCTTTCATCTAAGAAATAATGTCAAAATACCCTTAATTGCCGTTCAATTAACTGGAACTCTTAGTCCACACTTTCATTTTTCTCCTGAATTGAACATTGCAGCTCACTTTTCACGTGCATCTCTCACTCCTTCATAGCCCACCTCCAGTTGGTGCAGAACACACCAAGCAAGGCTGCTAACAAAAACTAGCTGTTGCTCACATATCACACCTATTTTTTGCTTCCCTTTGCTGGCTCCCAGTGAAACTCTAAATCCACTTTAAAATCCTATTATTAAACTATAAAGCCCTACTTGGACAGGCCCCTGCTTGTATATCAGTATATACTCCTCGAATCATCAGATCAGTGACTCCTAACTGTTCCACGCTTTTACTTTAAAGCCAGGGTAAATCACACTTTTGAGGTTATAGCTCCCAAATTTTGGAACAACCTTCTTCACCCTATCAGGTGAGCAGAGTCTTAAATGACTACTGACAACTTCTTTTTATAGATTAACTTTCTCTTAATCTTTTCCACATTATTTTAGGGCTATGGGTTACATTTTTCCCAAGTTTACAGCAGTGTGCATTCTGGAATGAATGTGTAACCCTATAGTTGAATATGTGTCTGTATGTTGGAAATGTGTATACTCATCTTTAGTCTGTGTCTTGTGTTTTGAAAAGTGCTATACAAATAAAGTTATTATTAATACCAGTGATTCAGAATATTTTGAAATACGTCCTGGAAGGGCAATGTGGAATTCATTCATGTCAATGGTCAACCACAGATAGAGTAAAAACAGCCCTCCAGACGCCTAACACCATAAAAAGGGTCAAGTTAGTGGTTGACCAGTGACTGCCTTCCTAAACAATGTGCTGTGATGGCAGCCTGGGCCAGCAAAGACCATTGTTATTCCTTCACACAATAGCAGCGACTGTCAATAACTATGAATAGGAAAGGGCTAATGGGTCAGACCGGGGCTGATCTCTTGGAAGCGCAACATTAATGCCAAAGCTACAAACCTTCCCAAACAACCCTCTTGTGTATTCAGTCTAAAAGAGGAAACTGTGATCAACTTGTTAACCATAAACTAAAATAAGTGACCGGATGACCACACTACCAAGCATTAAAAGCTTCTGTTTTGTGTTTGATGCAGCACCCCAGTGCTAATCATTTAACAGTCTGCCAGAGAATTTCATATAAGAGTGGACTAAGCTCCAATGAGGGGGCTGCAGTGTACAGATTTTGAGTTATGGCGTTGTGACCAGAATGGATGACAGGAAGTACTGGGCTGATTGTCTTACCTCTGTGGCCACGTGCATTCTTCACTACCACCGGGTAGCCCAGTGGCTCAGCCTCATCAATCATCTTCCGGAAGTTGTCGTGTCCACCTAGGAAATTTTCCATGCACACACATACACAAACGAGGAACACACGTCCCCCACAGCAAAATATATTAAAATGCTGTCCTTGGTTTGATAGCATGGTTCACACATTACAGCCAACTTTGCAGGGCAGGAGAGTGAATGTAGCATGTTGCTATGGAAACAGAAATGACTCAAAACAGCGAGGCTGTAGGAGTGCTGTCCTGAGCGTTTATTTGCTGCTTGATTCATAAGAGTGGAACAGAGGAGTCAGTGAAGGAGGCATTAATGTGAAGCAGCTGACCGTATCTGACACTGATTTATAACGGCAGCCTGTAGCAACAGATGTGCTTAAGCTTTCTCTGCTCTGGCATGAGAGGTGATTAAAATGTGTAAAAATACATTTAAAAAAATATGGAAATCTTTTTAATAATATAGTCTTCTTTGCCTTTCCTGTGTCTCTATGCTCCATTCAGTGAACTGAGCAGATGTGAACTACCCTGTCACGTGGCTTTTTTCCGATGCACTGCTTCACATGTGCTTTCAATGAGAAAGGGTGAAAGAAGACAAAGGGCAGAGGAGGAGCGACTGGACACCAAATGCTGTTCCGATCATAAGCTGCTGAGATAGAGGAGAAAGGGAGGGAGGGAAATTGCATCTTTTATTTTGAAAAATCATAAGGGGAGTGTTAGGTGGGGTGTGTGCGTGTGAGTATGGTTGGGGAGGGGGGGTGTTACATAAGCTCTCCAGCTGCTCTGCATGCATCGCCTGGCCTACTGTGCAGAGAAACGGATGGAATGTAGGCCAAACACCCCCTCCGCTTTCTTTCTTTTTTTCCTTTCTCTCTCAGTCTGTGTCCTTCTTTTTTCTGCTCTCACTGTGGATTTTCTTGCAAATCAGGAAGAAATATATATACTGCTGTTTGTCGGCCTTTGATTTGTGTGAGAAAATCAACAAGAACAATGACTAAAACAGCAGCCTGGCTTTGTTGTTTGGCTATCCTGTGCTTCTTAGCACTAGTTTAAAGACTGTTTTTACAGATGTTGTGAGTATTAAAACAATGAAAAGGTCTGGAGGACAACTATGTGGATTCGCCCATATTTGTATGTGGACTGAAGACTGTGATGCAAATAATATGATTTAAATGTAAAACACACCTGATAATGACAGAACTGCTGCTTGAACAGATGCCGATTTGACTGTAGATGATGCAGTTTTACTCCCTTTGTGTGCATTTGCTTTTACTCAGTGTTGGTTTTGTTTAACCTTCAGTTTCACTCGGTTTAAATATCACTGGGTAAGCAGTGACGAGCACTGTGACAGACACCTCACTGGGGTATCTGTGTTTATCTCTGCATATATGTACTTCCAAAAATAATAAAGCCAGGTTTGTTCACATGAATTTATCTTATTTTTGAATTTACATTATTTTACATGTGCTGTATTCATGCTATACTTAAGTCATTTTCACATGCAAATTATAGCTGCAATTTCGTTCTTTCGTCTATTCAACAGAGGTGTAAGTGTGACCTAATCACACTGCACTGGAGCTAGTCTTAGCCTGTCTTTAACCTGCTTGTTACAAAGTTTTTGCGATGCCTGATCACTTTCATTGAGAAACATAAGAAACACATTCCAATCTGAATCTCCCAGGCCAGCGTTCATGTGTGAAAATGGCTTAAGGACAGTCAAGTACTGATTTACCGTAAGAGAAGGTGTCAGGTAGAGGCACCCCATGCCCAGCTAGTTCTTGAAACGTCCAAAACTTGTTGACACAGTTGAGTATGGCCTGGGGCCTGTTGATCAGCCGGCAACCCATCTTCTCCAGGTGGCGCAGCACAGTGATGTCACTATCTGACTGAACCCAGGGCGTGGGTACCCGCACCATCACCACCTGTGGATAAGATGTCACCAACTCCTGCTCTGCCCGCAGTCCTGTAACAGTGGTGGGGAAATGGCAGGAGGGGTAAACAGAGAAGTGTATATTTAGAAAAACACTCCTGTGATTTGTTAACAATTAATTCATTTATTTGTTTGTTGGTCAACCACCTCATACATATATGAAGTTTACCATTGCTTGTACAGATATTTGATAAATACTGTTTTCTCATCTGTTTCTGCCACTCATGAAACCAGAACCAGCAGCCAACATCTGGTCTGTTTTTTCTATTTTCAAGACAACAAATGAATGTGTCACTGTTAATAGCTCTGAATTCATCCTGAAAGTCATATGCAAACCTGGGAACAATGTGAAAGTTCTCAGTAAGACTCCATCCATCATCTAAGTGTTTGATGACACTTTTCTTTTAATCATCACACAAATCTAACGAGATCAGGCCATGTGACCACGCCAGCCACCTCCATTGCTGGTAAATTTAAGCCATGACTTTTAAACCTGCAGCACCTACTGACATAAATATGTACGTCTTGACCATGCACATCTACAGTGGTGGGATAACTTCTTCCTCCTAGACTGAGTCACTGACATACTGACACTCTATACTATTTTGTCACTATGCAGGGCATTGGGCTCGCAAAAGAAAGCTCAAGGGTAATAATCTTAAATTTAATCAAACATAATAAAACTGTGCTTAAAAACAGCCTGAGAAATCTAAGAGATCTAAGATCTTAAATGTATGGTGCTCTGTCCTGTTGAAAGTCAAAATGACACTGGTTTTCATTGACTTGACATCACTTTTATTATGCAAATGAGAGCCAAGTAACTACAATAGGCTAAGTTAGCGCTTCTGAATGGGTCATTTCAATTCAGCACTGAAAGCATAAGCCATAAAAAAACAGGGGAGAAATGAATGAAGAGGCTTGCATGTTGTGATGGGGACAATAAAGCTGAAGCTAGACAGAATTCATAATTTTTTCTATAAATGCTACAAATCTGGCTAATTTCAACATTCATTAGCCCTACGAAGCATAGCCAGGCTGTCAGATTTTTTTAACCTCAATTGAACAATGACAAATGTGTACCTTGTGCTTTAGCAGGAACTTCAAGTACAAAAAAGAAGCGAGGAGAAACATTTGACACTAACCCAGCACTTAGCCTCAACCATGATGTGAATTTCAGCCATCTTAGAACAAGTAGGCTCACAATAGCGGTAATGACCCTGGCTGAGATCATCAGAGGTCAATGGAAGCTTCATGGCTGCTGCATGCATAACAACTGATACCTAGCTATTAACATGCAACCCACCTGCACAATGCACATCTTACATATGCTTTAGGGTCATTCTGTCCGCTGACAGGTAAAAATTGGGGAAACAAGAGAAATGCAGATGGTAGGAAAGGGCTAGGTATGTTCTAGCAAACACAGAGAAAGGGAACAAGGGGAGAGAGAAAATGTGGCGCATTAAAAAAGGAGTATGAAGCCATGAAAAGAACCCCACCCCTCCCTTTCTCTCCTCCTCCTCCTCCTCCTCAGAGTCTCAGTGTTAAAGCAGGAGGATTCACTGTCTCTCCAGCCCTATTCAGCGCTTAAGACACACTGCTCTGATTGTGCAGCCACTGAGTGCAATGTGAGCGGTGTTACAGTGAGAAGCGTCAGGGGATGTGGTCTCATGGTTTTCGACAGACAGTATCCACAGTGCTCGTCTCCATCTCCAGGGGGACCAAACAGAGACCGGCGAGGCACCCGGATGAATCATTCCTATTCATCTGTGCAACTGCTCGTGCGCGCCGCACTGACTGTCATGTGACCACAGCAAAAACTATCGGAAATCCTGGTGTACAACAATTAGAGCATGGGTTTTTGTGAGATATATATATATATATATATATATATGTGTGTGTGTGTGTGTGTGTGTGTGTGTGTGTGTGTGTGTGTGTGTGTGTGTGTGTGTGTGCGTGCGTGCGTGCGTGTGTAGGTGCCCTATTTTCAGTCTGCCTGACAGAGCTAACAGGCAATTCTATGCATGCTGCTGCAACGTCACAAAACAGGCTTACAATTGCTGTGAAAATATTTGGCTGTCTGTCCTGAATAGAGTCTCACTTCAGGTCTGTGCATCCTCTTGCATTAGCCCACTGAGACACCAGTTTCTTGCGGTCTGGTTTTGGGGCAACCATGCTTGTGTCTATTTGCATATCTTTTATCAAAAGCACAGATCACACAAGATCGTTTATTGTAGGTCCACTGCAATATTTGGATTATGCAGCACTTGAGGCAGACAAGATGAATCACGTGACTTACATTTTGACAAAGACCAGGTCAAACAGCTTGTCAGCAAAAACATGAATCTGCCACTGAGAAATTCAAATTATGTCAAATCTATTCGAAACTATCTATACAAGAGCCATCTTTTAAATTTCTCCTTCATTGCCATCGTAATGTGCTGGTAAAACTAGAGTAGTTTAGATCTGGCACATTGTCGCTTCAGGACAGGGGTGGGGATGTCCAGGCCTCAAGACCCGGTATCCTGCAGGTTTTAGATCCAACACAGCTGATTTATATGGCTAAATTGCCTCAACATGTCTTGAAGTTCTCCAGAGGCCTGGTAATGAACTAATCCATTTGATTCAGGTGTATTGACCCAGGGTGATATCTAAAACCTGCAGGACACTGGCCCTTGAGGCCTAGAGTTCCCCACACCTTCAAGGTGTCTCTACCTTCTTCTTCTGCGTGGCATGTCAAACATGTTGTATGTCAGACAAAAATCAGAGGTGGTGATAATGCCTCATCACCATTTCACTGTTTTTGGCTTTGTTCATCAACATCAATCAGGATCAAAAATATGAAGTTAGAAGGGTCAAAAAAGCAGTAATCAAAGAGGAGACAGTGTTCACTTTGGCTACTGCAACCATGCAAATTACACAGAAAACTGCCTATTTGCAGAGTCCATATATAAAAAGAATAGCTAAGCGATACTAGTCTCTACCATTGGAGGAATAAAGTTTTTAGGTAGTTTTTGAAGTGTGAGTTACACAACAAGCCATAACTAAACATCTTAACTCTAGCATGTGACATAAAGATGCTGCCATGAGTGTCTTTGTGTAGGTTTTTTTTCCTATCTAATGGAAAAACTGTGAGCCTTTTTGTCAAACCTAATAAAATGCAAATTGACGCTACCAGGCCACATGCAAAAACCTGCAAATGAGATCCTGCTGGCTAATTAACAAACAAGCCGTTTTCCTGGAGGGAAACATATGCAATCGTGCAACACCCCAAAAATGTTTATGCACTGTCTTTATTATCTGCAAATTGAACATTTGCTAAAGACTGATAAAGTGTAACTCTTAATTTTGCACTAAGATTCTGTGAGGTAAGCACCAGAGATATACAATATTGGTGTGATAGAGAGCCATCACATAGCCCTTATTTGGTGCATGAATTCACTTCATTTATCAAATGCACAATAATTAACAACCACTCTGTGATCCCCATCACATAAACAGCGATACTGTTCATCAAAATGACTCTTTTCCCATAAAATGTATAGTCTGTGCTTCATAAACAACCACACAAAAAAGACTAAGTTATTCTACCCGAACCCGAATGTGTGTTGTTGCTCTTGTTCTCAGTTGGTAAATTAAGATACCAAACCTGGCTTAATGTTCCAGCTTCACTGACATTGAAGTGTTGCATTTATCAGCTCAGGGTAAAAGTGTGCCCAGTCATGGATCCAGTCTATCTTTAAATCTTTTCAATCACAAGATGTGAAATGCCTCCAGTTTGCTAAATGCTGGGTTTAGCTGTGAGGGGCCACCATTCCTCATTAAAATATAATGACGTGCATGTAGGGGTGGCCACACTGATAGCTCCTCCTAGGGACACACTGAACTCATTAACTTTAGTGTGGACCTCAACCTGACCTAAATACAAAAAAAAAAAAGATGCAGAAATGAAGCAAGAAAACCTTTAAAACATCTACTTGTAAAGGTTTTATCAGTTTTATGATTTTGACACTATTCTGACCTAAGCTAAAAGAAGAAATGGTTTATGCCTCCTCTCGAGGTCAAAGCTCATTCCTGCATGAGTTCTGGTATGAGGGACTTTTGTGTCTCAAATGTATTCTGTCATACAAATTTTGCTGAAATAACTTCACTGAATTTGGAGTAGGATGTACATATATGCTAAATGTAAACTGCATATACATTTTGATCAAATGTAAATTTGATCAAAACAACATACAGAACCATTTCTGTGTGTTGTTTTGATCAAATTTAAATTTGATCAAAATGTAGTACTGTAGGAACACGTAGTACTGATTACACTTACAGTGACATTTCACGTATGTTTCCAGCGTTGAAACAACAACACCCGATTTGCTCTAACTGCAAATGTAGCTGGATATCCTTAAGCTTTTGTTCCACATTTACCTAAACCTGTCAAGTGCCTATGGTACTGCTTTGTTATGCTAACACAAATGACAGCCCATACAGCCTGGAAGGATACCAAAAAACAAGATACCAGATACAGATACAGACAATTATAGTTTTAATTTTGTGTTGCAACATCAGAGTATCTGTAATCCAGTGAGCGTTAATCCATATCTTAAAAAAAAAAAAAAACTGCACTTATTGCCAGGTGCATAAAGAAAAAATGCACTACAGGATCCAAGGATCTGACCATGTATTCTGAGGCTTCCTGTGTAGAAATCCCACAGCGCAGCCAATCTGTTCACTGGCTGTTAATCTGTGATGTCAAGCCAAGGCTCAGAAGACATTTACTTTAGGCAGATTATGGACTACAAGCCATGCTAACTGCCTTTCTCATGTGAAGCTTGTTAAGCTATACATTTAGACAGCTGTCCACCTGCATTTAAAAATGTGCAGGGTACAGAGTATATATGTCGAAAATTTTTACCTTCAGGTTATATTTATCTTGGTAATTATTCTGTGGGCTGTGCTATAACATGTGTGATTATTTGTAACTTCTTAAATGTAATGCCTACCACTTAAATGCCCATCTGTTTGCATGTGAAATCCTATTTAAAGTGTAAAGCCTGGCTTGACTGAGCTGTAGTTTAATGTAACAGTGCATAGTCAGTAAGGGATACCCTACCCACATTCTCTCCCATTAACATGTTTCACCCTGCACTAATGTCAGCCTAAAACTATGTGTTTTTAAACATAGTCTCAATTAACATCTGTGTGTTAATTGAGACCTTCAAACATCTCCTCTCATCTGGTGACATATTCCCACTTTACACCAGCCTGACAAATTCCATGTGCGTCCGTTTGTTAGGAGCTCCTGCTGTTGCCATCACTTTATTGAGGCCTCCCTAGTCATTTCTATGAAATGCTGTCGTTACATTACAGTCAGAAACACGTGTGTCCGGAACAAAGCAGCACAAGATGAAAATAAACGAAAAAAAGTTGAAACTAGGTGATCATGAACCCTGAAATGCCAGGACAAGTCGACGCATGCTTATATCTGGCTGCAGTTTTCACCCTCACCGTTTCAATATCAGGCAATAACAAAAAATGCCCGATATTGGCGCCATACAAATTTGCTTATCATATATCTGCGTTTAGTTGTTTGTTTTTTTAAAAAAACTATTGCTATGGGGGGTCAAATTTAACTATTTTAACTGATCCGATTTTTTATTTAAAAAAAATAAATATAGAACAATAACACAGAACCCACTGCCCGAGCCTTCAACAGACGCAATCTGCAGCAAAATTACAACAGCTCACTAATCAATGCCTCTTATCTAATAACTAGGTCTCTGTGGTATTTAAACAACACATTTTTCTTTTAGCTTTTATTGCCCGGGTAATTCTGATCTTTTGCAACAGCGCCGGAATTGCAGCAAATTCAGCGAAATCAAATCAAGCGTCATCCTTCCCCTTCTGGAGGGAGTCTAGCTGGAAAAGTAGGTTAGGCGGTCACGGCCGTGCTTACACTTCGCTTCCTTGCAAACAGGCAGACCGAGCCAACCCCTCGCAATGTTTTCAAGCTGTGTGAAACCCCCTCCAAACAATTGAAGTCTACCATTTATATGGAATATCGATCTCAAATAAAACAAGAAACCAAACTGTATATCGATTTACGACCGCGCATCGATTGTGCGGCTTGTGTGATACTTGCCTAGCTGGCCCTCGCTGATCGTCAGCACGATTTGATCCATGAGGAGGTAGCGGAATTCTACGTCCTCGTCGGCGCAGTGCTCCTTCAGCGCCCGGAGGATCTGGACTTGTGGATACTCCTGGCTGATGCGCCGGTCGGTCAAGAACCAAACTCGAGAACACATTTTGGCGTGCGCTGTATCAAAAAGAAATCCGTTTGGAAACACAACAGCTGTGGCAGCGCGGGATTCGAGGGTCGGGCGGAGATGGTCACACAATGGAGACCTCGGCGGCTACAGGCTGCGATGTGGCTAACAGCAGGACCGCGGCTCAACCGCTGCTTGGACCGAACCGACTTGGACGAACAGTCTTCTTTATCACCTTTGTTTCCTCTCACTTCCTGCCATTTAGTCTTTTGCTGGTGTAGTTTGTTGAACCCACACCGAGCTAATTCGGTAGCGCGAAGTGGAGAGCGACGGTTTTCCCCGCAAAAAATGTGGTCGATGCAGCTCTTGCCACCGGGGCAAACAAAGCACGAGCTTTGGCGCTTTGTATTTCCGTTAGCCGGGTCAGAACCGCTAGCAAATAAATTCCCGTGTTCACAGCGACTGTTTAGCGC
>VURO01030691.1:0-18783 GCA_015108175.1 Pelvicachromis taeniatus | reverse complement strand
TTTTTTATTTTTTTTTTTTTTATTTTTTTAATATTTATTTTTTTTATTTATTTTTTTTTTTATAAATTTTTTTTGTTTTTTTTTTTTATGTTTTTTTTTTTTTTTTTTTTTTTTTTTTTTTTTTTTTTACAATAACCTAACCCAAACGACTATTTTTTTCTATAGGTTTGGCTGCTATCCACGAGGTATTGGTGCTGAAAAGTGCACACGCTTCGTTTACAACTCCACTTATCCGCATGCCCGTGCACGGTGATCGGGACCTGCCCCAAAACAAAGGTTTTGAGAGGATGTAACCAATCGCAGCTCGCGAATTGTATCCCTGCCCAAACAGCACGCGGAAGATGTGGGCGAGCCGCTATAATGCCAACCAATGAGGGGAGAGTAAATGGGAAATGGGGCCGAGCCTGGAGGGATCGCGCGCTCCGCGTTTCAGCAAGAGACGTCTGCAGTGCGCACGAGACCGCGCACTTTCCGAACCGGTTCAGACCAGACCGGCGAGGGGGTCTGGCGAATGCCGACAGCGCTGTCTCTAAGCTGAAGTGGCAGGAAATGAAACAAGGTCATCATAAGCTACTACATTCTCACCTTCCCTTTCTTTTATTCCACACTCGGGAGATTTCTAAAGACTTATTTGACAGAGAAATAGTAATAAAGAGTCGCTATTGTTTACCAACGCTGCTCAGGGAGCACCGGCAGCTGAGAAGCGGAAGAACACCTCGGCGTGACAGGAGAGCGAAATTATGCGAATGACCCACTTCTCCTTCTCTCCCCCCACAGCTCTTTGTGCTGTGCATGGCTGTATTATTATTATTATTACTATTATTATTATTAATAATATTCCTGGAGCGACTGGATAATACAAAGAAACACAAACAAACAACCTCCATAGGCATATTTGATTATTCAATAGGCCCTACACTTTCCGATGATGTCATTATTCCCGACGTTCATATTAAATAAAACACAGAAAAGGGAGGCTTACAACAAGAGTTGCTTGAGAAGCTCCCAAATAAAAAAAAAAACAAAACCCCAAAAAACAAACCAAACTTAAATATGATGATAATTCAGTGAGAATTACCCATACACGCATGTACATATTGTAAATAGTAACCTCTCACAGATACTTTGGCATACTTTTTACCTTTTAACAGTTACTATTTTTAAAAAATGCAATCATGATTTTTCTAAGATCATGTGTCAATACATCAATATATAGTTTCCTCCTCAGCACCACCCTCTTTTTGCGGTGGCAAATAGCTGGATCACATAGACCATGACGTGATCGAGGCTCTGTGGGAATAAAGCTTTGCATGATCTTCTCTCGGCATTTACAGAACACCTTCTACTCCTTGCTCGTTGTTACATATCGACGTGTTATTGTGTTGAAGACGTGTGTGACATGTTAACAATTTTACTTTCAACGATCAGTTAAAAGTACTCAGTTGGACTTTGAGGAATCGCCCATGCAGTCTATTCAGAGAATCAAGCGACGTGACGTTTAATACTGGGAAAGCCAAAACATATGATAACCAAAGGTCGTCAAAGGTTAACATCCGTGTTTCCTCGTCAGTTTCCACGAGGGCGCACGACTCTCGACAAACGCTCTAAATCTCTTTGCATCTATATGAAACGTCACGTAAACATACACGCGTGAATATTAAAGATAATCACGAACGCTAACAGCGTCATTACAGCGCCTTTTCTTGGCCGCATGTCAAAGTATCACCGGCAGCTGCAGTAGCATGAACTCTCCTCCTCCTCTAACTAAGCCAATTTAGGCTTGGTCTCGCGAGATCCCATCATGCACCGGTTACGTCACACACCAGTGAGACGAAAATCAGGTCTCAACAATAGAGAAACTTAACACCATTTTATAATTATTACCAAATTTCGCGTTACGCCACGTAACCTAACTTAAACGTATGATTTTACATAAGGTGATTATCCACCTGTGTGCTTCTAAATTTATTAGCTTACCTCGGGAATTTGGGCAGGGAGTTGGTTTTATATAAAATGTCTACAACTTTTCTTAGTAGAATTGTTTTTTATATGAATGAATTCCACAATATTGAACCATATTATTGAGGCAGAAACAGACATTAACCCTGAAAGAAAGAAGTGGCACAGCCTTTTTTTTTTTTTTTTTCATCTGCTTCTTTTCAGCCTCCCCCGAGCACAGCGCACTGTAACGGCGAGCCAACAGGATCAAACCGGGTAGAGCCAGTCGTGCTGCCCAATCGTCACAAAGTAGGCGGAAGGCAGCGTGGCAGACACAACCCATGCGCAGTCAGCAACAGACGTATTCCCCACCAGCATCCCACCTTACCTGTCATGTTCATACCATTAACCGCAGCAGGTTTACTGTGAAGTCTGGTTTCATTTGTTAATTGGGACGAATTAACAAATGAAATGGGATGAAATCTGAAACACCACGAGAGATGTTTAATTGGATTAATGTAAGCGAGGAGGACACGTGAACTTCACTTTATACACGGGTCATGTTCACGCGGTTGGTCTGTTGGTTATTTAGGCACAGCTGATTAAATGAGTACGCTTAAGGACACACACACATATATATTTAAAGGAAAATAAATACATCTATTTTCTTTAACTGTTGCATCGCATTGTCATAGAGAGCCCTCTGGTGGTGGATTAACACATTACATCCGTTTTATTTCTTCATAGATATTTCTATCTATCTATCTATCTATCTATCTATCTATCTATCTATCTATCTATCTATCTATCTATCTATCTATCTATCTATTACGCAGACACAGGGATAAACCGGCTACAGTATACAGCTGCTGCTCCTTCACAGGAGCAAAATATCCCATCAACCATTGCAATCAGCCCCATCATCCAGAGGAGTGCAGCAGTGAGTCGTTTATGTGCCCGGCGCTGATCACTCGCAGTGTTCACAAGGGAGCAAAAAGCAAGAGGTACTGTAACAGATAAAGCCGTTGTTCACAATGATAAAGAAGCCTTTGTTGGCTGGTCTTTTGATTCTAAGCAGTGAGGTATATGTGACCGCACAGCTGATGGGCGATATCTCAAACAAACATGTTGGGATGCTGGGAGAAAATAATTTGTCTAACTTCTAATCGCTATGTATCTGCACTTATATACGCGTAACAAAACGACATAGCAGCAGGAAACTGAAATTTGAATGAAAAGATGGCAAACAAATCGTCATACTGTGGCGTATATATATATATGTATGTATGTATAAAAGATCCCGTTTCAACAAAGTGCTTTAACTGTTGTCCTCTCCAGGTGGGTGCGCTGTGCCTGCACGCAAGCCTTTTTCATAATCAACAAATTATAGGCATCCAGTCTAAACTGGGGAATACCTCGAGTATCACAGATAAGACATGACCACAAAGCCCCAAATTTGTTGCTGTAGCAGAACAGCGTGATCTGAAGCGCCACTAAAGGCAATTATCTAGCTCCTGCACTGCCAGAAAGTAGATAGCCTGTCTACGGTAATTTGGAGTTTTGGGGCGTGTGGAAGGTGCGGGCAGCCCCTTTCTTTAGTTTTATCCAACCGGAATGAAAGCGTCAAAGTCACTGTATTAACAATAAGGACTGTATCCCACAATAATAGACTCGTTTAACACATATATACAGCACAGAGGGCTTCTATTTTTAAAATCATACGTCTATTCTAATTATATGTTAGGCGTTTATTTTAGTCATAGCGGTGGTAGGCATGTCCTGGCGAAATCTCATTAATATTAAAACCGGGAACTAGTTAAATGGATCTGATTTCATTTTTTTTTTTCCTATTGTGGTGCATGAATTTATCTTCAACGTGCTCCGGCTGGCGTTGGAAGTAGTTCCGGTGGTTTAGCAGCCGAGCGGAGCACTGAGACCCGGGATCTTTGCGTTGATGAGCGCAAATGCGAATAGCGGGTCGAGTCCTCCAGTCTTGACTTGTCGACTGACCACAGAAGCGGTCAGTTTGACGCCTGCAGAGCGCCGTGCGCACGCAGCCAGAGTGACAGCGCAAAGGCACCACGGGAGCTTTTTTTTTTTTTTTATGTGTGTCTTCGAAGGGGATTTTCAAGTGCACAACAGCGTCTGGAGCTGCTTGAAGCAGAGTGCACATATTGAGCCGGTTCTCATATTCGCGTGCGACGGTGAGTAGTCCGTTTACAAGAATGTTTGAATATGTTGCTCATTAGGATTTGTGACAAATGATCGCACAGCGGTGGTGCTCAAAGCCAGCGGTTTGTTTTTGTTTTTTTACTTAACGACAGGCCGTGACAAGTTGGCTGTCTGTGACAATATGAATGCATGCAAGCATTGCATTGTGCCGTTATACCACGTCTGCTGGGTAAAGTCAACTTCTCTAAGTTATTATCTCGATGCTGCCGTCGGCAGAGCCAGGCTGTCTGCTTACAAGACTGTTAGGAAAGTGGTGCTTAATGGAACAATTATCCAAGCAGTGAATTGTACGGGACGCGCATATACGCGGAGGACAGTGCCGGTCAGAGATTTAAAATAAAAGACTTTTGAAGTGATAGCAGGGCAAGCATGAAGCCTGGCAGCAGAGGCTTACAGAAAGCGGAGCTCCACAGTGATGCAGTGGTCTATCCATAAAGCAGTTCAATTGCTTTATATGTGATATATATACACAAACACACATATAATAGCGAATCAGTTATGCATTAACAAAACACATTACGCTTGTAGCTCACATAACAATGGAAGGAAAAAGTAGTATCAGCAGGAACAATGAGCATTTTCCTTGTAATTGGCATTGTTTAACAGCGTGAGGTATTTCTTTTTTATATATAAAAGTTTAGATTATATGAGCACTGGCAGTGTGTCATTACGAAGCTGTCTGTCAGTGTTTGTAGATGCTGATGTCTTTGTTCGGTCGAGGATTTCAGAGGCTCCCAGTGTCAAGTTTAAGAGAATGTATTAAGGATATTTAATCTATATTGTATTAAGACTTTAAAAAAAGAGAGACCTAATCCTGATATACACTATATATATTTTGAGAGAGGGAGAGCTAATTTACTGAATATTTTCAAATCATTTGAGCTACTTGAAGATTTTAACAGTTTAGCTGATGCAAACACAGCTGCCCTTGAGCCATGCATGCAGATGACTTTTCTTTAGTTTTCCAGCGAGCTGAGTTTGGTGATGGTCCAGTTTTGCTCATTCACTGTGGATTTCTTTTCTATAGGCTGCCCATGAAGACACCATAGCCTTAACATCAAAGGTAACCGTCTAATACTGACAGGACTCTTTGTCTTACGTTATGCTGCAGTATCTTTAGCTAGCCAGTACTATACAACTTCATCTCGCCAAAAATATTTAGACAAGGGGAGTTGGGGGTTTTTTTTGTGTGTGTGTGTGCGCGTGCTCGTGTGACAGACTGAGGAAGCGATAGAGAGAGAACACCCAGCTCCTGATTTGGATGCGTCTCTAATTCCTATCAAGATGAGAGCTGTCTGAACAGATTTCTCTCATCATTATTTGCTCTGAGATTTACTTGTGCTTGTAAATGGTGTTGATTGAGGGTAATTTGGCTTTTTAATTGCTGAACAGCTGCCACACTCACTGCTGATTGCCATTGTAGACTTTCTCAGTAGATCACTCATAGACCCCTAAATGCCTCATTAAAACGTTATGCAGTATCTCATGAAACGTGGCGAGAAGGAACCCTTCATAATGTTTTACTGATTTGTGTTTTATCATCAGAAAGGTCGTTGTAATTATCGTCAATGTCAGCAAATGCAATGCCAAGAACCGAGTGTAGTAATGACTTTTTGAAAGTTGAATTAACGGGCTATTTGTGGATGCACTACAGGCGTTTCAGTCTCTTTGATAAAGATGAACTCCATATGCCAGTTTTCGAATCGTATATGCCTGTCAAAATTTTGATGTTGTCTCTCTGCATATTCATTATGACTTGTAATATATTCTTTTTGCGTGACTTCACAAGACGTGTTGAGCAGCCAGGCTTTCTTCTCCGTGTCTGCCAAGAATGATTTGCCTCCCAATTAAAACGTGATGGAGTTTGAGACGCAGTGCTTCCCACAAATTTGCGACAAAAGTGTGCTTTGTTAAGCAGTTTATAGCTCTTAAGAAACCTACACTTGTCCTTTTTGCGATGCCCCGTTGAATTAAAATAAATAAATAAGTAAAAACTGAAGTACATATACACACACATTATCCTCAGCATTAAAACTGCTGGCAGAAAAAGTGAATAACACTCATCGCAATGCAGTATTCTGCCGGGAAACCTTGAGTCCTGGCACTCCTGGTGTTGACATTACTTTGACACATACCCCCACACCTAAACATTGCTTCAGACCAACCACTGGGCCACGGTGATGGCTCCTCCTGATAGCAAGCGCCACTCCCAGCAGCACACTCGCCCTAGAGCATGACCCAATCCCATATGGAGATCCCAATCCCATCAAGGGTCAGCGGGATACTGGGGAGCAATTCAGAGAGGCCCTGCGTCCGGCTGCTAGACATTACAGGGCAGCTCAAGAGGTCTCGTGTCCAAAGTGGGCTGTTAAGTTGAATGTTGTCTCATTTTAACATTTTTATTTGAATGTTTTCGTTCATTCCACCGAAAACCACCGTCTGTGATGTACCAACTGCTCTGATTTCAAAAGTTCAGTCACTGCTAACCAGTTTCTTCCCCTTTCAATTTTTTTCCTTTACCGTCAGGGTGATGATGTCGCTGTTGCGGCATCTTCGATATCATTCAGCTGCTTCTCTAGTGAGTTTGTCCTGCGGTCAGATCTACTTCGACTCCACCATCTTAGACCGCAACTGATGGTTCTCCTTGTTCTGCTGCGAGCTGGAGAGCCACACCAGCCAGAGTCTGCTGCAGAACTGCAAAGCAGAAAAAGAACTACAGTCGACAGCTGGAGTCAGAAGAGTTAGGAGTCTGTCAGTTGGATGAAACACTCTCTGGAGAGGCAGTTAAATATATTGCTTCGATATTTATTTGTCAGAAAGCGCCGATTAAAGTGTTTGCAGGGAGGCACCTTATATGCGCTATTAATTAATAATGCATTAACAAAAAAAGCAAAGCCCTGCTGCTACTGCCACAAATAGAATCTGTGGGAAACATTGTGTCGGGACAAGCGGCAACTTTACGCATGAGGCAGGTGGTTGTATTGTTCTTGCAGATTGGTGTAGAATCAATCCCAGCATCCTGGTGCCTGTGCGCTGTTCATACAGAGTTTTGCTTTATTGATTAAACCCAGCATGATCAGTGTTAGCATGCATTATGTTGAAGTGTTCTTTTGTTTTTGCAGCTCATAAGTAAAATCCAATCTCTTTGACGTGCCGTGCAAAAATCTTTTGTGTGAATTTAGTGCAGCATTGACGCCTGTAAGCAGACACACCGTGGGCTCGCCTTGTTACACTGGTGCTGTTAAAGACAGTCGGTGTTTAACCCTGGAAGGATCTGTTTGCTTAATGAAGAACTTAATAAGTAACAGTATGCTTTCAGCAAACACAGACACCCACGCTCCTCTGTTACACAGATTGATCCCTGAGAGCCATTTTCCACTCTTTATCGTGGACACTTCCGCTAGAGGGGCTGTTATTTAACTGCCTTGCTCGAAGATAGCGTGGCAGTAGCTATTAAAAGAGGTGAGGAGGTGGTCTCGTTTGGTTTAGCAAGAAACCCCTTTAATCTGCCTCTGTAATTACCAGGCCATTACTGTGTTACTAGGGCATAAGGTCACTTTAATTACCTCTGGTCAAATCAATAATCAACTGTTTAAATAATTAAAGTGATTGTTTAAACGACCTGATGTTACTCGTAGATATGAACAGCTTCATGCCCTGACTTTTACACACTGATTAGCCACAAGATTAAAACTCGGGTGACCCCCCCCCCCCCATATCCCATCAGCCTTGTACCTGAGCATCCTGTTACTGCTTGATCAGATTTGGATTTGGGGACCTCGGGGTCTCTGCGGTGTTCCTTGAGCCGGTTCTGAGCTCTTATGCCGATGTTGCGAGGCGTCATGCGCTCATGTGCTGTTATTTGCTGTAGCAAAGGGAAGGGAGCTTGGTCTGCAATCATTTTTAGGTGGGTGGTATATCTGAAAGTAACATACACATGAATGCAGGAACCGAGGTTTCCCAGCATTACGCTGCATTGTAATGAGACGATTATTAGTCATACTTGATAGCTGTTCATTTCCCCTGTTAGTTGTTTTAATGTTTTGGCTGATCTACGTATCCGCGCAGTACGAAGTCTGATGTTTGGCGATCTAACGCAGCGATCTCCGTCATCTGGCTGGGAAGGCGATATTTTCGACAAGGCATTAGAGCAGACTTTCTCTTTTTTTAAGTACCTCTAAGTTCCCTGAGTGCTCCCAGTCACTGTGATTTTTTGTCATGTCCCCAGGAAAGTACACATAATTTGAATTCGAACGTAGCAAATCCTTTTATCTTGTCAAAATCCTCTTTGATTCTGTTAGGAAAAGCATTGCTATGATTTGGAAGGGGGGGAAAAAAGAAAGATAAGTAAAAGATAAGATAGGAGATGATCACTTTTAAAGGGCTGTCATTTGGATTGAACTCGCCAGCAGCGTTGCCTGCGAGAGATGCAAAGCTTCCACTGCGAACCTGATGCAAAGCTTGCATCTTGCACAGGCTGAGAGCGCTCTACTACTCCGGTTAGGTTTTAATGAGTAACAATTGTTAGCCAATTTGCATGTAAAACAATGCAATTATAAACAAGCATCAAAAAGCTGTAATACTTCTAAAAAATGTAAATGACTCTCCATTATAAAGTGCAACAAAACCTAAGCCATGCCTCCGAGCCAGGGCCTCTAGGTTTTTGGATGCTTGCTTCCATTATTAATGCTATTCACAAGCCAAACTTTTTAGGTTGGTGCAGTTGGGCGCTTTAATCTATTTTTGCTGTAAATTAATGAATTTTTAAAGAGGACTAGTCCTCGCTGAATAGGGCTGGATTTGGGAATGTAGTTTGAGTCGTGGTGACGCAGTGCTATAGCCCTCTTTACTGTGCGAAGCGTGAGTTCACAAACAGCATCCCATTGCTCTCTCGGGACCTTTCGTTGGGGGATTTTGCCGAAATGCTGCACTCCTATGTTTTATTTATGACAAAATATGCCTTTTTAACTTTGCCGTTGTCAGAATCTGGAATTTTGATAGCTTTTTCCTAGTTGGTGCTAGTAAGTCTTCTGGGTCGCTAACTCCCTCTACCTTGGCAGATGTTTTCAGGTGTAATGTTCTGTGTGGGCTTAGCGAGTTAAATATTTTATTCTTGGCCTTGAGGGATTCAGTGGAACCTACTGATTTTTCTTGCCTTCTTTCAATCAGGTTTTCTTTCAGACTTGAGAAAAACAGTGTGAGTCAGTAATGTTCTGTTTCAGTAGCGATGCCACCGGATTGACTCGGTTGACATGAGCCAACCAGCAGGTTTCATACACACACACACACACACACAGAGAGAGACACACACAAAGAAAATGATTAAAGTGTTGTTCTGTTATGGATAAATTATTATCCTTGGTATGAATGTATCCACTTTTTTTTCTTCTTCTTCTTTCTTTCAAACTTTAATTTTCCTGACCACTCTCTTCTTTACAGACTCAATGTATCTCACTGTGAAACAGTGCGTTACATCGATGCCTCTCCAGGTCTCCTTTTAAAAACAAGTAGACAGTATCAAGTGATAATTGCTTAACCCAGCTCCATTGAGGGATAAGGAAACAGCCACCGCGAGGGCATCTGATTTGCCTTGATATCTTATAATTGAACCTTTTCAGGGGTGTGCTTTCTGTGCTGAAGCAGAAAGTAATTAAGATGTTCAATACGGCTTTTTTGGACCTTTTCCTTCTTCCTTTGAATGGCCCACACTTCGAGACATGACAGCGCTCAGTATGCCTGCAGACTTTTCTTTTGACACATTAGCCTTACCCTTGCCAAGGCAGTCCTTCCCAGAAACCCCCTCTGCTCTGCACGCTCCGGGTGGGTATTTTGTCATTACTTCATTTTCCTCTGAAAATATTTTGATGCCTCTTTCCTTTTGGCTCCCTCCTTCCCCCTCCCCCCCACCCCCCACCCCACCTCGCTTTCTCTCACCCATCCCCCGTCACTCCATTCAAAGTTCTCTATTAAAATGCAGAACTGTAAAGCCTCTCTCAGTCTAAAAGCCTGCTAGCAGCAGGGGACTGTTAGCTGTTAGTGATGCATACAGCTGAGTGAGTGCATCACAGCTACAAAGTCTAATGGGTGAATACATTCAATCACACACATACCCTCAACTCTTTTAAAGGGACAATGTTCACAGTCATGAAAGCTCTTTCCACAGTGCAGAGAGTGATGCATTTAAATTCTAAGGAGGAAAGAGATTTCTTGTTCATAAATGTCTAAATCCTTGTTTTTAAAAAAAAAAAAAAAATAATGCTTGTAATCTCTTCTTTAACTGCCAACTAATATATCACAACTGTCACACTAAGAAAGTTAATATTTTACATTTGTCTTCTTTTTTCTTTGATGGGTGAAAGATATATATTTTTTTTTAAATGTCTTGTTTTTTAACTTGTGCCTCTGAATATGCATGTTTCTATGCACAACCATACTGAAACCCTTCAAACTGTTTAACGAACGCGTGCCGTTTCCGTGTGATCCTCTGCCAGAATCTTCTCATTTCATCACCACCTTTATTTCCTCTTCAACAACAGTCTCTTTGAAATGGATCTTGTCTGTATGTTGTTTTTGATGTTTCCTGAAGAGGGATGCAGAGTTCAGCCTTGTAAGGTTTTGACAAGTATCAGCAGGAATTGTGTTGTTTGCATCACTGCCCAGTCACCGCATTAGAAGTAATGCAACAGGAAGAACCTCTTTAAGAGAGAGAGAGAGGCGCGGGGGGGAATACAAACTGCTACAAGATTGTCTGTGCGATTTTTTTTTTAATATCTAAGATGTCTAGGATGGGAACATATTTTCTTCTACTACTTTAACTGCATTACAAAGGTAATATCACAAAAATGTAGGGTGTAAAATGAACTTAATATCCATAATCCATAGTCGATTAAATCATATTATATTACAGAGGTTAAAACCAATAGAAGCATTATAGTAAGATGTTTTTTCTGATAGAGAATATAATGCCATTATCTAAAGGCAGGCATTTTTCCTTGCATAAGTGTAACTGGAGCGTGCTGATGAATTATATTGGGGGGTTTTAATTCAAGTATTTGAGCAATGCTCAAACTCTGTCACTGTACGTCATTTTAGAAAGTGCGTACTGCTTTTTCAACATAGATAACCATGAACAATTACCTTTCACGAATAAACTGTCCTTTCTGATAACATATTAGGCACGTAGAGTCTAGCACTCCCAACACGTATGCAATTCTGTGCAATGTAGTGTATTTCTACAGAAGGCTGGCGGCTCCCTGATCGGCACAGATATACAGTGAGATCTCTTTTCTTCAGTTATCACTTTTCTTCCTTGATCCCTGTTGTGAAACACAGTTGATATCATAAAATAAAAGGGACAGTGCTGAGGTTAGCTTAGTCACCGTGGGCCCAGTTGACTGAGCCGACTAGGTAATTGGTTGCGTCTACCCGCCCAGCAGGGCTCCTCTCCCCAGAAGCCAAGTCAAGTCTCCTCTCTCTGCTCTCTTCTATTACTCATCATCCCAACACCTCACTATGCTAGCGGTGCGAAGCTACACCGTGCCACCGTGCAGCCAGCCCACGCTCCCAAAACTTCTCAACAACAGCAGCCACGGCAGGTCGAGGCTTGTGGCAGGCTGATTTGCAGTTTGAGCCTCCTTTTTAATGAGGGGAAAATAAGTACTTGTTGTTCAGTGTCTCGTGTGTCACCACCCCCTTCCCCACATACCCTGCACCACTGCAACTAGTAATGCTACATTCCCTTTAGCAAAAGAAAAAAAAGGAAGAAGGTGCACTAATTAAGATGGCTTCCTGGGATTTAGAAGAGGGGGTTGGAAGTAGCTTCTCCCACAGTGGCAGGGCCTGGAGGAGCGGGGACAGGGGTAGTTTTGTGCGCAAAGCCTCATCGGGCATATCTCGTCTCGCAGTGCCGCCTTCCTTGCACCAGTCCCCCCCAACCCCACCCTTTGCCTGGGTTGTTTAGCTTGATGAGTCTGGTGCTAAATATGTATTTTTTTTCCATGTGTAATTATGCAGGGTTTTGCAGGAGCTGGGCATTTCACTTCTTTTTCTTCCTCGTATGTTTTGCTCTCCAGGGGGATTGGTGAAAAGACAGACAGAGGGGTTTGTGTTCGTCTGTACGTTTGTGGTGGTAGGCTGGCTCATTGAAGTTCTCCCACCTTGATTATATACAGCATGAATGGAGACTGCGCGTGGGCCAGTGGGCTCTTTGTTGTTCAAGGACATTGGAAGGTTATTTTGCAGGATGTTGATAAAGGTTTGGCTGTAGATTTCTGTATCAATAAGAGATTGAATTCATCCAACCATTATTAACTATTCAGACTCTGGGCCTCTGAGATTTACCTGTATTTCTTAGAACGCATGACATTCGTTCTTGTGCTTGCACGAAACGAGAAACTGATCTTGAATCAGAGTGAGGTTTGAATGCAACATCTTCACTCCTGTGATGAGTAACAGTTACATGACATTCTCAGTCCAATAGTGACAAATCTACAAATGTTCTGTGACTGATTGAAGTACAGAACAATTGGTGAGTAATTTCTCTTGGGTGTACAAAATGAATCCCTTTGTTTGGTCCTGAATCACGCTCAAAGCGCCCACTTCCAAAAAATAGTTCAGTCTCTGTGTAACAGAAGGTACATTTTTAGGTCCAGTGCCGCTCTAAAAATAGCTTCTAAAATCAAATGTTGAGGGTTATTGAGGTTTCATTTTTTTGGGGTCTGCCTGGCAAGGACCTGAAACCCTGAGGGGGGAGGCAGTGGGGTGGTTATGGATTTGACAGAAGAGTGAGGCACGTCGAGAGTCGGAGAATTAGAACACTGAGTGTGTCTTCCTGTGTGCGCGCGTGTACGCGTGTACGCGTGTCTCTGTGGAGGGGTAGTCAGAGAGGGGAAGGGGACGAGCCTTTCGGCTCCTCCAGAGGGTTGGAATTCCTCCCGAGCTGTTCCCCCCATTTGGCAGGCACTTGTGAAAACAATTCCCCAGCTTTTAGTCACTCGGCAGATCCAATTGCCATTTTCACTTTGGAGGGAATAAGAGTGCGAGGCAATCCAGATAGACAGAACACAAGGAGAGAAAGAGAGAAGAGTTTTAATCGGGTTGGACAGATGCCGAGGCCAGTTGAACGGTTGTGCGATATTAATATCTTATGAAGGCTGTCTGGCAGTCCAAGCTCACCGTCTTGTGTGGTTTGTGTTTGTACGTTGCAGCAGCGGCCATTACAGAGGCTAAATGAAGATCTTGTGAACATGCACGAGGGACGAGCTCTACCTTTCACTTCGGTGACTTCCTCAGATGCTGTGGCCCAAAGAAAGATGGAAAGGAATGGGAAGAGTAAGAAACTTAACTCTTACCTAGTCCCCCATGAAACTTTGCTTTTCACTGTATAATTAATGTAATGAAACAATTTGATTAAAGTTTCTGTTTGTTTGTTTGTTTTTTCATATCCATAGCTCATGGTGCATATCATATTTATTCACACTGTGACAGAAGAAGTGAGCAACATGCCAAAATATTTAGTTTTCCATTATACAAAGCTACACTGTATGCAGAGAATATTCAGCAAGTTAACATCTGTGTGTGTCTGCCAAGTGTTCTTTCTGCTCCAGCTAAAGGAGATGAATAGGCATAGTAAATAAACCTCCTGCTCTTCTAGGCTTGAGCCAAGACTGCTGCACAGAGCCCATTCAGTGAGTCAACAGGAGATCCTCCATACGCCACGTCGCTGAGCCGCACATCTTCCCTTTTGACCCCTGACACAACAAACACTATGACCTCTGAGCTGGAGAGTAGCCTTACTTCAATGGACTGGCTTCCCCAGCTCGGCATGAGGGCAGCCATTCAGAAGGCCGACGCGGGACACCACCACGGCCACCATCACCACGGGCACCACCACCACCACCATGGGCACCATCACGGGCACGGTCCTGGCAAGAAAATGGTACATTTGGACCCAGGAACCACATTGGACCAAGAGGAAGCAGCACAGCACAGAGATGGTAAACCGCCATACAGCTACGCCAGCCTCATCACCTTTGCTATCAACGGCTCACCACGCAAACGCATGACCCTCAGCGAGATCTACCAGTGGATCTGTGACAACTTCCCTTACTACAGAGAGGCAGGCAGCGGATGGAAGGTAGGACAGGATATAAGAGGGTAAACTGTGATTTGTTCTTGTTGTCTGCAGGTGAACTGGTTCTTTTTTTTTATACAAATTATGAAGGCTAACAGTTTTTTGACATTTTATTGATTGATTGATTGATTGATTGATTGATTGATTGATTGATTGATTGATTGATTGATTGATTGATTTAGGTCTGTTTTGCAGTGTCTTTGTAGTGAAGCTGAAAGGATTAAAACGTGCTCCAGGTCTGATCATGTGGTACATCACCAGCCTATTATAAAACATTTTTCTGGATTTTGACTCACATGATCTTAATTAGTCAAAGGAATAGAGCTCCACAAGTTTTTTTCATTTTCACATAATTTTTATAGTACAGTGAAATTCTTTCATCATTTCAAATCCCATTTTGGAATCTGGGTTTACGACACTGTGAATCTATGGCGGCGTTTCCTCACGAAAGATTATAGTTGGTGGGTCATCAAGATGTACTGGCAATTTATTTGAGTTTTTTTATGGTCAGTGATTTACTATTAAACAATCTTCTCCCTCTTATTTTGAAAGTTCAATCACTGCTAACCAGCAAGCTCCAGTCTTTCCTGCCTCATGATCGTTTGTAGGCAGACTAATGAGGTCACTACTGTGGTGGTCCTCCTTCAGCTGTCTCAGGTGTGTTGTCCCAGTATTGGAGAACTCCACAACAATATACAATACTGTACCACCCAGTAAACGTACAGCACAGATAGATGACTGCATTAGCAGTTGGTCAAGTTCATTGCTGTCCCCCCTCAATTGGTGAGTTATATACATGTTATATACTGTTAGGACTGGAGATAATTGACATTGTATGGTCATTGTTAGATGCTGTAAAATAAACCTCCAGGTAGAAGTTTTTTTTTTTTAAATTTTGCAGCTCAGGATAGATAAGCTAGCCAAGTTTCGCTGGTTTTTGCACTGACACCATCACACTTTACAGGTTGTGTCCCCAGTTTCTTTGATGTTATTTTCACCACACCACTTGTTAGGCACCTGTCATCTGACTTTATTCAGATAATATGGCTTGAAGTATTTTTATTTTTTGAAATAAAAACAGTCATTGAATGATCAGGGGAACACAGGCATCGAATGATCAGCAGTTTGCAGTTATTGGATTGATGAAGGTTAAAAAATATGAACATGCTGCCCACTTTTGTTAAGTATCAGTCCAACATGCTTCTTTAAATACTGTATCTTATATCAGTCGAATCGATTATATTTTTACATCTTAGACATTTTAAGCTAAACCTAGATATTTGTGGAGGAATAAATTGGACCGAAAACAGAAACTGGATACTTAGATTTCTATGCTGTTTCACACCCATATCCTACAGAACTCATAATGCTAGTGATCCAAATGCGTAACCCTGAACAAGTTGTAACCTAGAAGAGCACAGAACCCTGTTAGTGAACCAAGAATGATTGACAGATGGATTTCGTCTCATTCAGATGACATTATTAAATCCTTATGCAAATGTAGCTATGCAAATCCTGGCTAATATGAGCAGAAAGGTGGCTGTGTTATTGGAGACAAATGAATAGATCCCTGCGGTTGTGTCTTGGGGATTCTCTGCCTTATTAGCGAAGAAGGGAATGGATATAGTCCTTCTCCTGACACTGGAAAGGCTGTCTGCAAACTATCAACCAATTCATCTCTCTGAGAGCAAGAACATTTTTCTTCTTCTCTCATTATTTCTCTCTCTTACGCTTTCTATCTTCATCTCCCAAACACTTGCTCTCCACCAAACCCCCTCTCCCCTATTCTCCTTCACTCTCATATTCACTCACTCACTCCCCTCCTCTCTTCTTTTCCTCGCGTCTGTTCCCCGTCTATAATCTTCAGCACACCGTTCCCTGAACGGAGGCATGCCAGATACGGAGACAAAAAGGTTATGATAAAAGCCAGGTTGTGTTGGAAGAGCTTCTTACCAGTTAGCAGGATTCAATCAATTAGTTTTCTGTTCGGTTAGAGAGAACGGGGGTTACAGAGACCATCCAGGCTTTCTCTCACTGCAGCTCATGACTGCCTTTCCTGCTGGTTGTATTTGAGTGCCAGTATGTTTTAGTATCCCGTAATTATACAGCTAAGATTCATTGATTTGTGTGTGTAGCTGCATTCTAGTAGTATCATTAAGGCGCTATGCTGATGCCGTTGTGGTTTCCTTTTCACACGTTCTGGCATTTGTTCACTACACTAGTGCAGGGAGTTTTCTGCAAGACACAACCCACAGTTGTGTTGGAGTCTTTCAAGGCCAGAGCTCTATAAATCTACACAGTGTTTTCATTTGTCAGTATAGATGAAATATATTTTAGACTTTTAGACGCTTATGTTAGCCGTGCTAATGTAACGGGGCGTACGCTGCATTTCACTCTTTGCATCCATATGCTGATTGGCAGCTGTTCACATGCTGCCAATCAAAGAAAAAAATCTCTTAAACATGGAAGAAGCAAACTACAAGGAGTTGTTACAGTCAGGTTGAGTGTAAGATATGTAGAGATTGTTTTGAACTGTGAATCATCCAAATCGACTCAAGTTGAGTGCAAGAAAAAACATGTTTTTTAACTAACTTCATTTTCAATTTGGTCTTTCTTATCACTTTTGTATATATAAATTCCTGCAGCTTATAGTATAAGGCCCTTAAAACGTATAGCCTGTGACTATACTGTTTTTATTCTTTATCATGCTGCTGTAACACAACAATTTCCCTTGTGGGATCACTAATGTATCTATTTGTCTATCTGGAAGTGAACATAACTGTAACTCTGTAAGAAAAAGGTTTTCTTTTGACTTTTACTGAGTTTCTGCCTAAAAGTATATCGCTGTCCACCTGCTTTCAACGTGAAGGGAAAAGTGCATGCATATATTCCAACATGACAGCACCAAATCATATTTAATGTTATTTACATTTAGCAGTGGACGATATAGCTTACTTCATCACTGGACATACAATTTGCCTAGTTGTTCATAGAAGTGAGCGACGTAGCCTCAAAATTGTATCAAAATATACAGATTTGAGATAATTGTATTTATGAAGATACAAGGGGGAAAAAAAATACTGAACAGCATTTTGTGGGTGATTGCTGCTTCCTGGCAGCAGCATTTGAAAGCCATTTTCCATCCTTCTTTTCAAATGAGCTGCTGTCATTGATGACAATCAAATATGCTATATGCAGTGCCGTTCAACATGAAAAGGTTCCGCCATTTTTTATAGTGGCGGTTTGAGGTATATTTTTTTCATTTCCAGCAAAATAATCTATAACACAATTCAGTGTGCTACAACCTGAAGTTAAAGACTAGGAACAAAGTATTGGTACCAATACTAGTGGATTTCAGAGAGCAGCAGTGTCGTTGTTACGTTGTGTCTGATGGGCCTTTTAATAGTGCAATAGTTGTGACACTGAATAAGATAAATGTAAGCACAAAAGCAGCCACGAGTGAAAGATAATCCAAGTGCCTAGCACTTTAGTTACTGCTATTGCTAAACTAAAGTATTTTAACCTTGTATCTCATCAAGCACCTGCACAATATTTTAAAACATTAAATAAAATTCATATTGAATTTTATCAGTATCAGTCATTTCCATCCACAATTTGCTTTCCCCATCATATAGAGTGAAAATAGCGAGCACTACATTTGTTTAGTTTTGTTGCACAACAATAGCTGCTAACATCTTCTCACATGTCTTTCTAGGTTGTTTGTGCTCAGCGTTTTTTTTTTTTTTTTTTTTTTTTTTTTTTCCTCTTTTTTTTTTTTTTTTTTTTTTTTTTTTTTTGTATTTTTTTGCCTCAAGGTTTGTTGTTTCCACTTCCACTGAGAACATATTTATTGCACATTTTGCCAGAGTATTCAGCTTTGTTGGAGGATGTTGAAGTAGCTCCCTTTTTAGGTAGCAAATTGCCATTGGAGGCTGACAAGCTGATCTGGCTCTCAGACATGCCAGGGCTTGTGTTCTTGTTGCTAGGAAACAAAACGAATAGTTATGTCTAATAACTTCTGTTCCCTGAAGGAGAGGAACGAGGTACAACACATAAGTATGGGATATCACGCCTTCGCGTGTCCTGGCTGAAGAAACCTTTATTCACGCCTTTAAGGCAGATGACATGTGATGACACGGAGTGGCCCCGCCCACACATATATAGCCGCCGTCATCACTGTCATCCCCCAGTTCAATAGCCGCTCTTCACCGAGCCAGCTGCTCAGTGGGGCCACCCTGTGTTGTACCTCGTTCCTCTCCTTCAGGGAACAGAAGTTATTAGACATAACTATTCGTTCCCTTTCAGTCGATTCACTCGGTACAACACATAAGTATGGGACATATATACGCGCCCCGCAGAGCAGCCACTGAACCGGGAACGGCCCACCACCGCCTCAGCGAGCGGTAGAGCCAGCAGAGAGGACAGAATGAGCCACCGAAGGGGCTGTCACGTCCAATCGATAAAACCGCACAAAAGTGTGC
>VURO01030689.1:0-10899 GCA_015108175.1 Pelvicachromis taeniatus | reverse complement strand
GTTCTAACATGCCAGAGGCTGTTCACCTTGGAGACCTGCTGCAGATATGGGTACAGGGTCAGCGAGAGCCAGTTTGCTAATCTAGTCTCTTTTTCGTGCTAATTCGTACTTTGTGCCGTACAAAGTAGTGCCTGCTTTGGTTGGCGGACGGACATGTGACCAACATATCACTCTTTTCCGTGTCTGATCACATGCCTTTCCGCCAGGCAAAATGGCGGAACAAACCAAAACAAATCCTCTTACGATGTCACAGAAATCATGAAAAAGCCTTAGAAAAGCCGCACCAGACAATAAGCCGCAGGGTTCAAAGCTTGAGCAAAAAGTAGCGGCTTATAGTCCGGAATTTACGGTAGATTATTTCACGTAAAGGTAAAAATATCTGTCACTCTACCCTACACCTCCACACTGTCTCACGGTCCTCTTACAGCCTCACATACTGCATGAGAAAGTCATGAGTGGCAGAGAAATGCCCCTGTCGTGGCACCCATTCATGTACCTTCGCTAGAGCCACAAAGACACAGTGAACCTCCTTCTGACCTTCTCTATACTTCACCAACCCTCTCAAATCAATCAGTAGTACTCCGTTGGCATGAAGCCATACTGCTGCTCACTGATCGTCATCTCTTTTCTCAGCCTAGCTTCAACAACCCTTTTCCGTATCTTCATGGTATGGCTCATCAGCTTTATCCCCGTGTAGTTACTACAGCTCTGCACATCGCCCTTTCTCTTTAAAACTGGTGCCAATGCACTTCTTCTCCATTCTTCTCCAAGACTGCGTTAAACAGTCTGATCTAAAACGTCACTTCTCGCTCTCCTGCACATCTCTACACCGCCACACATTTGTCATCTGAGGCGACTACCTCTCCACGTAACGTGCTACACCTCCTGTCCACCTCGCTCTCTCTACCTAGCAAATTGAAACCTATTTTTCCATCATTAGTCTCCAGTGCAAAAGTGACAAAAAAAACCTCTCAAAGGTACGCAGTATAAGAGACATACAACCATCTTTGTCAGCTGTTTAATCAGCATGATGACAAACATGGCATCCAGTGTCTAGAAGTCTATTTGCAGGACAGAAAAAAGTGTGAATTTTATTCTTTCATTTACCATAAGCCTTTCCCTTTGTCAATTCTTTGCCTCCACCATGCTGCCTATCTTCATTCTGCACTGACACCACGTTGCAGTCTCTCATCTAAGACGAGTTAAGTTTCCTCCACTATTATATGTCACTATATGTTCTTCTCTTCTTAAAGTATGTGATCATTATATCAACTTCCATTCTTTTTGCAAAATTCACCACCATCTGTCCGTAAGTATTTCTCTCCTTAACACCATGCCTTCTCGTCACCTGTGTTCCCTTCACCTACATGCCCATTAAAGTCTGCTCGAATCACCAATCACATTCCGCCTGGGGACACACTTAACCACTTCAGCTTACCAAAATTCTCTCCTTCTTCTGACTTCCAACTTGTGGTATGACTGAAAAAACATTGGACATCACCCCGTCAATTTCCACCCTCAAAGTCATGATGTTGACACTCCTCACTTCTACAACACAATTTACATTTTCTTCCTTCAAGTTACAAGTTTCTTTCTCTCCATCATATCAGTCAGCGCTCTGCCTTTACTGGTCATGGTCCCTACATGCATACAATTAACGTAGCTTATTATCTTTATTGTACAACCTTATTTCCAGTGGAGTTGGGATGTTGTGTAAAACATAGAAAGAAACAGAATACAATAATTTGCAAATCCTTTGCAACCTGTATTCGATTGAATACACTACCGCGACCAGATATCTCATTTTCAAACTGATAAACTTTATTGCTGCATGTTCCAAAACAGCTGAGACAGGGGCATATTTACCACTGTGTTAAATCACCTGTACTTTTAATAAAACTTGATAAGCGTTTGGGAACTGAGGAGACTAATTGTTGAAGATGTGTAGGTGGAATTCTTTCCCAGTCTTGCTTTATGTGCATCTTCAGTTGCTTAACAGTCCATAACAGGTCTGTTATGTCGTATTTTGCAATTCATAATGTGCCACACATTTCCAATGGGAGACAGGTCTGGACTGCAGGCAGGCCACTCTAGTACCCGCACCCTTTTACTAAGAAGCCACGTTTTTGTAACACATGCAGAAAGTGGCTTCGCATTGTCCAGGGACGTCCCTGAAAACGACATTTCTTGGATGGCAGCATATGTTGCTCCAAAACCTGTATATACCTTTCAGCATTAATGGTGCCTTCACAGATGTTCACTAACGCCCCCCATACACTCACAAATGCTAGCTTTTGAACTTTGCACTGATAACAATCCGGATGGTCCTTTTCCTCTTTGGCCCGGAGGACACGACGTCCATGATTTCCAAAAAACAATTTGAAATGTGGCCTCGTCAGACCATAGTACACTTTTCTACTTTGAGTCAGGCCTTTTCAGATGAGCTCGGGCCTCATCCTTGCTCGTGAACGACTGAGTCTTTTGGGGGTGCTCCTTGTATGTAGTCATGGCAAACACCTGTTTCCAGTTCACCTGTGGAATGTTGAAAACAGGTGTTTTTTGAACATTCCTCAACGTTCTCCGTCTTGTGCTGCCCCTGTCCCAGCTTTTTTATAACGTGTTTCAGGCATCAAATTCAAAATGAGTGTTAAAAACAGAATACAATGATTTGCTAATTCTTTTCAACTTATATTCAATTGAATACACTGCAAAGAAAATATATCTAATGTTCAGTTTTTATTTACGTTTTTCACAACTTCCTAACTTCATTGGAATTGGGGTTGTAGAAAAACAACATTATGCAAAAGTAAAATATGAATTTCTGATAACGTGTCAATACAAAAGGTATAAAAACAGAGCCTAATTCTGAAAAAGATTGAAGAGGTCATCACATACTTTGTAAAAATTACTTCACAATTGACCAAAAAAATACGAAACACACTTTAATAAATAATTTATTGTAAAAGTAGAATAGTGAAAATTCATCACATCTGGCCCCTTTTCACTGACTAGCCAAGAGATCACACACGAGACAAAAGACTATCAAAATAAAACAGGAAACTAACAACGGGAGCATCTAACACAGCATTCAGACTGAACAGAGAAGAGACGGGGAGTAGAAAACCAAAGCTCTGGTAATAAACTTTAAACAATTACTATAATTACAAATTGTGTTAGCAAACACAACCAAAAATGAGAATAAAATCATGGAAAACAAATCAGGAAATGAAGCTACAATACAAAACTGTAAATGTCAAAAACAAAGAACAAACTAAGCAAATAATAACCAGTCGAATGGCCTCTTTGGTGGTTCTCGGCATAAATGGTCTTTTTCTTTATCCTACACACCCCAAAATTCACTGTTTGATGAATAAAACCTTTGTTTATTTATTTATTCTAGTATTGAAACCCAGTAACCTGAATGCTAATCAAACACACACATGCACTCAGCCTCCTCCCCTCAGGACAATGCACCTCGACAAAATGCCTCAGGTACAACTTATCTCACTTCTGCTGCCAGGTTAAGAGCACAAGCCCTTTAGATCGCAGGAGATGGAGGCCAGGGTAACAGGATCCACTGTAACAAGTCAAATCCACAGAGGCCCCACTCGCAACGCAAAGGATGTGCTGCCAATTAAACTGGCGCTAGACAGGTGTCCACAGGTCAGAGCTTTTTTGGGCAGCACAAGGTGGACCTCCTCCGACTGGCTTGTTGTGCATATTTAAGGTGATGGCATTGTGATGACTACGTCCTGTTTTTGAAGCAATACTAAATCATATGAAACTACAGGTAAATTACATATTTTATTTTACTGACATTCTGTACATATCAGTTTGCATATGCAATGGCTTACTGTAGGTTATTGCATAGAGCCTGTGTGAAATAATGAAAATCCTTCCATTAAATGTGTTTAAAAAAATAAAAACTGGTGATACTTTATACTCCTGCTATTGTAAGTAAATACGATGGTAAGACTAAAACAACATATGGATTTCTTTTGCACCACAAAGCTCCAAAAGCAGCAGTGTATTAATCCACTACTGAAAACAGTCCCCAGACAAAGTGTGCCAACATTTGGTTGAAAACCACAACGAACAACTGCTTTTCTACACCTCCACCTAAACAGTCTTCAGTGAAGGAAAGAAGCCTGAACACGATATTTATTAACACATTTAAAAACACATCAGGAAAAATCACACCATACAACACTGGGAGGATTTCTCTGAGCATCAGTCTCATATAAAATTAGTAAGAAAACACATTTCATGGCTTGCCAACGTGGGATCTGATGAAACACTGCAATCTATTTAAGCCTGGAGCAAAGGAGTGACTTAAAAATGAACCTCCAGCTTTGGATAATGGATGACTTGATAATTTAAACGTCTGCTTTAATAAGGTTATAGCAGTCCATAGTTACAAGTTACAAGTCCCTGAATACTTTTTCTAAGGGGAACCCAGACAGATAACATATTCACTGTTTTGTATCTTTGAACAAGCTCAGGTCTTGTTTACCTCTCCTACCTTTTAAAAAGGGGGCTGCCTTGTTCTTGCATATTTTATTCATTTTTCCTTTTTATTGTTCTCCCCCTGAGGAGCTTGTCAGATGTGGCAATGCTTCACAAAGTTACCTCAGGGCCCACATCTCTTGGTGTTACTGGTGCTCAGCAAGGTCCTACATTGCTCTGGGACTGTGCCTAAAAGAGCTGCGCTCACCTCTGATAAGCAATTAGCATTCTAAAGGCTGCTTTTTCTCTCACGTTCAAGTTATTATTTGAAAAAAGCAGCAATCACGCACTCACGTTGGCCATATTCTCCGTAGCTGTGATGAACACAAATAATTCCCATTGATGTTACAGCTTCAGCCTGTGGGACATTGACAGGTTCATTATAATTTTATTCATTTTTAAGTAAACATCAAAACAGCAAACGCGCCCAGCTAATGCGTGCGTTTGACGTGTGCGGTCCACACACAGACACATCACTATGAATTCAACAGAACGCATGTGGCTTTTCTAATTACATGGGCTTGCCCTCCTGCTGCCAGAGAAGCTCATTTGGGCATTGAGGGGAACGTGTGTGCTAAAAAGTAAAGGAGACTTGGAAGGATGAGCCTTAATGAGGCGAGTCAGTGAAACGTGTCTGATGGTGACGTTTCTTCCTGGAGCTGGAGGGCTCTCGATGAAAAGCAGGCCTCCACCGCAGACCCCGCTCCACCACTCAGCCCTCTCATGCTCAGATAACTGGGCCCGACGCAGCACAACAAGCAGCCCCTACTCAGGAGGCAATTAAGGCTCTGATATGCTTACACACCCGGAAACACTCGCTTGGCTGCAGGCAGAGGGGAAGAAGGCCGGGGCAGTAGGGAAGTTCACTGGTGGTGTGGTGGTGAGATTTGTTTGTCAGCAGGAACAGAGAAAGCAGCGGTCCAAAATTAGCAGCCTTGCTAGTTTAATGCAACATCCAACACTTCCTCTGACTTCAAAACGTATACATTACTACAGAAAACAGATGGAGCTTCTACACACAAGACAAAAGCAGTATTGAGGGAGCAAGCCAAACGGGAAGCTATTAAGCTGAAGCTGGCACAGAGTCAGAGTAGCTCTTTAACACCAGCAGCACGGCTGCCAAGCCTTAATACGATCTGTTAGTGAAGAGGGTCCTGGGACCGCAGTGAGCTCAGGGCGTTTGTAGTTAGACAGAAGAGCGTTAGGCCTGTCTTTAAGCCAGGGCCAGACTGAGAAATGGCTATTTCAGAGGATTGGTGACAGGCTGGTGCGGCACTGTATGTCTTATAAATGAGCATCTCCCCTGCATCCCACACCATTATTTCTAAGCTACCCTCTGGCAGCAGGTCCCATGCTACTCTCTGGGCAGGTGGAGCTTCACAGATCACACTTAGTTTTTAACCTGAGGAGACTCATTTGAGTCTGTAGAAGCACTGGTTAGATTCATTCCTGCTTTTTCCATTTGTGCTGAATTTGACTGCTCAGCCTTCAGAAACAAGGGCCTTGTTGACAAAGTCACCTTAGAAAGCTGTGGCTTATTCCAAGTTAGGTTTTTTTTGTTTTGCTCTATTTATATGCCCTATTGATTACGATGCCATGATAAATAACGTGGAATTGGAAATTTCAAAACGTAATGACATTGCCTGGGCAACTGGGCAAAAAGCAAATGGCTGTAGGTAGGTCATGAAAAATCAAATTTAGCCCAATTAGCTTTCTCTTTTTTAGAAGGTAAACGAAAAGGTCATTGCTGGTACCAATTACTTGTAGCATAGGGACTGGAAGCGTGCACATCGAAAATCTTTTTTTTATTCTAACGCTATCTGTTTTATTCTGCTTTCTTGTTTATGGGAATTTTCATACCTGTGCAGCACTCGATAATTCTTGTTTCTTCATCGCTCCCCCACCCCTAAGGAGCCACAGCTAATGATGAAGATCTGAGCAATTACTCAAATTTCCATATTGGAGCGAACCAATAATGAAATTAAATGAAACCCATGCTTTTCTCCAAGTGATTCATCCACCAGTCGACCCACAGAAACAATTCTGATAATTAAGTCATTACATGGCCGCAAACATTTTCCGGCTTCTCTCGTGTGAGTTTTCTGTCATTTTGAAACTATCTTGCGATTTCGACTGTTTTTTGGGCGCCACAAGCAATCTCACCGACTCTGGGAAATTGTGATTCAATTTACTGAATAAAGAATCGATGGAATAATCTGGACAGAAATGAAAAAGATAATTGTTAGTTCGGACTCTAAATGGCATTTTATGCATCACTAGTAAGCATATGGCTAACGTTCATGTATGATCGTATTCATTTTTACATTTTCTCGTGTGCACCTGTGTTTTCTGACCAGTTAAACTAGAACATTTCTTTTGACCTGTCGTTTAACAGCCGGGCTGGTGGCTCTAAAAGCCTGTGGTTTGTGTGATAATGGCAGAATAGTAAATGTGACCATTACATGGCAGCTAGGGTTAGGTCACCTTCACAGGCTGAGAGCTGGGCTGTTGTCCTCCATCAGCTGAAGAATCCCCTCCGCTGCTGTGGCACTGTTGCCCATTATTTGTGGCTTTAGGTGACCTGTGGCTACTGTGTCATTTTCACACCACAGGGCTAATTGCACCAAATGGTGATAGGTTTTGAGGGAAGAGACGAGATAGGCATTTCATGCTGACCGCCTGGTGCCAAGCATTAGCTGCAGTTTACTGCTGCAGAGCTTCTACAGGAGCTGATGCATTTAGACATTTACAATGGGCCTATGGCGATGTGACTAATAATGGAGACTGTAATGCATTCCTGCGCCAGTTTTCTTCTGGTAGCAAGTTGCAAATGCACATTGCTGATGGCTACAAGTTTCATACTTTTTACTTCCTGTGAAACAGTTTGCTTTTTTTCTGCCCCTTTCTGCAGCTGGCTGCACCTTTGATGAGGACTCGGACCCTGGACTGTGTGAATATCGACAGGGCCAAGAAGACGACTTTGACTGGCAGCTGATCAGGACCTACAACTGGCCACACCCAACTCCAGATCTTTTGCGAGGTAGGCTTCAGCAGGTGTCAGAGTTAATGTCATTAGATAGCAACAAACATTTCTGCCACAGCTTCACCTACTTCCAACGTGCATGAAGAGAATGAGAAACCAACAATGCAGGAACTCCAGCAACACTTAAAGGTAAAGAGGAAACAACTTTATCAACTGACCAACGCGTTTCGAGATAACGTCATTGACAGCGTCACAAGTCTGTTCACACATTCAGGTGGTGATAAAAAAACAGGAACATACTTGTCTTGCCTCACACAGTTCCTCCTTTGTTCATAACTAGGCCAACAAACAAACTCAAAACAAAAGAAACATCTTTTTATGCAGTAATTCTCCTAGGCATAGGAATTTGATATCCAAAGACGGTACCTTTGGACGGTGTAAAAATTGGGGTCTAACAATCGCTGGTGTGTGCAGGCAGATTGTTGCAGCAAGCAAAACCTGTTGCAACCTTCTTATTGACACATGGTGTGTGTTTTAAGAGAATTGTAAAACTGAATCTAACATTTACCGCAGTACAGTGGCATGAATCCAGCTTTAGACTGACCCAAAAAACTCCACTGACAGGCAGGAATGTGGTTGTGTTAGTGTCTCAGTGTCACTGATCACAATTTCTTATTGCACGCCGGCCGCAGTGGAGCAGCTCACTCCAGACCAGTTATAGAGTGTGCTCACACTGGGCAGCTCTCATGTGTGAAAAGCAGCAGCTGGAAAAGAACATCTGCTCTACACCGAGTACTTTGAGCTCTTCTAAAAAGAATTGTCTCTGCTGCAAATATACAGCATACCGATTTTTAAGTGAGCAGTGGGCAGAGGAAAGCAGCAGGATGTTTTTGTATACAGGGTTTGTGGTTGCTAGAATTCATTTAGACATCATTGGCTTGGCTTTTTACTACTTAAGGGAAGTGCATTTGTCTGTAGATCCTCTCTAAAGCAAAAAGCAATTCAAAGTGGTTCAGCAGAGACAGGAAAGGCTGAAAAGCTGAAAAATGTGTAAAAGAAACAAGACAGTTTAAAAAGAGAAAAGTATAACTGACTATAATTAATGGACTAAAAATAATATAATAGATGAGAACTCATATTTACAGTTCAACCCAGTATATATCAGCTGAGTGAGACAGTAGGCAGATCTGTCCCAGACCATTGGAAATGCTTCTTGATGCACTTCAGTGTATTTAGGCCCTAAACGGCTTTATAAACCAACAGAAGTATTCTTAAAATTAACAAGCCTAACCCGCTGGAGGTTCCTTTCACTCATTTTAATAGCAGCTGTCTCCAAAGCCTGGAAGTGCTCACAGTCCATTGCTGGCTTTACTTACTGCCTTACAGCCACAGCGAGCCATGCAGCTTAATAATGCTTTAAACGTTTTTTTTGCTTTTTGCTTCAGTTTTGGTTCCCAGTTAAACCCACCTTACTGGCAGCTTGTTGGTGCAGAAGACCAGCTACAATTATGAAATAATCCTCAGGACATTGGCTGCTTTTTCACTAATTCTTAGTTAATCCCAAGTTCATGTAACTGACAATTTTTAAAGAAAAACTACAAAGCAGATGCAGGTGGCGAGACACAGATGAGACCAGGAATATCAAAAGCCAGAACTCGAAATAAACTCAAAGGCAGTACAGTAGAAAGCTAAACTATACAGAACTCACACTTAAAACATCTGTTAAGTACTGCAAAAAGAGTCCACAGCAAAGTCAAAGCTGCTGGGTCAGAGACCATGACAAGAAAGCCTGGCGAACTATTGCCACTTAAAAAATCAGAAGAAATGTGGGTTCTTTGGCGGTACTATATAAAGGGTTCTAATAGTTATTTAGGTAAAAATCTCCATGTATTTATTCCCAAATGCGGTGTGGTGTCACATAATAAATCTAATGTGAATGGGTAAAATGAGATATGACTAAACAATGTGTTTAAGCCACATTCTACGTAGGAATGTCATCAAAACAAAGTCTCGTACATTTTTTACATTCTGTCTTTTTTTGTTTGAAGCTTTTTCACTTGGGTGTTTTGAATATGTGAAAATTCTATGACAGACCCAAACTCTACCCCTCACCCTGACCACAGTGGGGTACTTCTGATGTTAAGACGTTAAATTATTGCTCAGCAGTAGGAATGATAATCTGCAGTTCCTCGTGACACTCTGTTATATATCCCAAAGGCTGCTGAGGTAATTAATGAATATTTGGACCAAGTGGGTGAAAAGCTGTGGGTGAATCCTGCGGGTCTTCCAGGTTCCACTGCCAGTCTCTTATTCACCATTAGCTTAGTCGCTAAAAGATTTCTGGCTCCAGCATAGACGTGTGCTCCTCTGGCCTCTCATTAGTCTTATTTTTGGCACACCTCTGTACCATAAGCCTTGAGAAAAATGTTTTTTTTTTGTGCTGTACACAACCACAAAAAATATGAAACCATCAAAGTTAAGTGAATCATGGTTGGAAGAATACAGTATGCTCTAATGAAAAAGGAAATGGCTATAAGTACAGGACCCACATTTAAAAATCCAGTCTCGTGGAAAGGCATCAATCAACCTACTTAGCGTTGCAGTCTGGTTCTTGATACTTGAGTTATTTATTTTGCAAAACCCAATGTGATAGATACCAAGTTATAAACACTGCTGTTGTTGTACAAAAACACAATGCAGAATAACCCACTATTCAGCTATAAAGCCGGCTTGCCACTGCTTTTATGTGCTGTGTTCTTTTCCAGATGGTTCATTATACTCTGTGGATGTTCACACTAAAATAATGACATATTTAATGAAAACAAATTTCCCACGAGCTAATTTGAGGCATTCTGTCAACTGCTGGAGGGGAACTTCAGGTCCAAAACTCAAATCTTAATCCATTCTTGGAGCAATCCTGACAGGATAACTCAATGGTTTTGAACTGGGGAGGATGTGAAGAAAAGGGAGCTACATTCATTTTGCTGCTTGTGTTATGACAGTTATTTTCAAATGTTTTGCCCAAAACTGAAAGATTTTGCAAGTAAATGTAGTTCTAGAATATCATAAACATAATATATGTTTACTGTGTGTTTGTCTACAATATTTATTATTTCAGTGATATATTATTCAATTCAATTCAATTTTATTTATATAGCGCCAAATCACAACAACAGTCGCCTCAAGGCGCTTTACATTGTAAGGTAGACCCTACAATAATACATACAGTGAAAAACCCAACAATCATATGACCCCCTATGAGCAAGCACTTTGGCGACAGTGGGAAGGAGAAACTCCCTTTTAACAGGAAGAAACCTCCGGCAGAACCAGGCTCAGGGAGGGGCGGGGCCATCTGCTGCGACCGATTGGGGTGAAAGAAGGAAGACAGGATAGAGACATGCTGTGGAAGA
>VURO01030678.1:67829-84510 GCA_015108175.1 Pelvicachromis taeniatus | reverse complement strand
ACTCTGCATAGCCATTTTTGAACATCTGTTCCATGAAGCTGAGGAAGTGTTCCCTCATTTCAGGCTTCCTCTCAAAGTTGTGCATGAGAGACTTGAGACGTTTCAATGCCTGAGGCCTGTTGTTAAGGAAGCTGTTGGCATGGACTCTTGAAGTGTAAAGGGGCTACCCAACTGTTATTTCTGTCCTTCAGTAACCCATCCTTCATTATTTTCATGAATGAAGCATTCTGAATTGAAGGAGCAACTTGGTTATCCTCCTTGGTTCTCTTGAACACATTGCACCCAAGATGATCAGCATCGTAGGTGGACTCTCGTTCACAACATGCTGGAAGATGATCTGCAACCTGGATGGCGCTGTACCTTTCCTTAACATGAAACATATTGGGGCATGGGTCAAAAATAGATGGCCTACGCAGCTCTGTGGTATTTGTATAGAAGGAGCTGATTACCGATGGCTTATGGACACTGCCGAGACACACGTTGCCTACAACAACCCACCCCAGATCTAACTTCTGTGCATAGGGCTGGTTATGTGGACCATTCACCTGTTTGCGGACTTTATGTACCCTAATAATGTCCCGACCTAAGAGAAGCATGAGCTGAGCATTTTGGTCCATTTCTGGGATGAGATGTGCCAGTGACTTTAAATGTGCATGATGAAGAGCGACGTCAGGGGTTGGAATCTCATCCCTGTTGTTCGGAATTTCATTGCAATCTGTGAGGCTGGTTAATGGAATGCGGACAGTCCCCTCAAGAGATTCCACCTCATAGCCACTTGCCCTCCTATCTGTTGATTCTTTTACTCCTGCACACGTTCTCAGTATGAATGGCGCACTTGGACGTTCGTCGCCAAAGACTTCAAAAAACTGTGAGCGAACTAACGACCTGTTGCTTTGTTCATCCAAAATCGCATACAGCTTCACTGCCTTTTTTCTGCTCCCAGCTGGATATACCTTAACCAGGCATATCTTGGAACAGGACCGGTCCATCAGATCTCCTCCACAAACCTTTGTGCATTTGGCTGTGATGTCTCTCACTTTTGAACTCAGAACACTGCACTTTGACTTTGCAATCCTTAGCAAAGTGTGATGATGCTGAACAGCATTTAAAACACAAATTGTGCTCCTTCAAGAAAATCTTACGCTCTTCAATCAGTTTTTCTCTGAATGCACGACATTTGTGTAATGGGTATGGTTTCCCATGAATGGGGCATACTTTACCACAATCAAGTTTTGATGAGAACTTAATAAAAGTTCTCATCAAACCACCACATTGCACCACATGTGTATTGCACCACATTTATTGAATGCACTTTTAGAAGTACATTTTTCCAAACACTTACATTTACTTAAATTTACTTGAGTAGGGTTAGGGGTTACCATTTCAGCATGCAGTCAAGTTCTATACTCTTGCCAATGATCTACTAATTTTATTCAGGTGTCTTGCAACAGGGACACATGGAAACGTTTCAGGACACTGGCCCTCGAAAACTGGAGTTTGAGACCCCTGTTCAAAGTGAATAGTGTGTGGTGATAAATATATCATTCCATTCAGGGTAGTGTGGGATTTGTATCGTGAAAACATTTTATCCCAGTATTCTGACGTGGGTGTAAGAATACTTTGAAAGCACACTCATCATGGTTCCAATCTCATCTCAGGAGAAATCCATATCCCAATTGGACTGAGTAAGGTGGATCAATTTCATTTTCAACCAGATTATAATATTTTTGCTATGATATAGTATTTCTGCTAAGTTATTATGTTTCTGCTGAGTCACATTGTTTTTCTAAGTTGTTATGTTTCTACTAAGTTAATTTTGTTTCTGCCAAGTTATAATATTTCTGCAAAGTTCTTACTTTTGTGCTAAATTATAATAAATTATTATTATATCTAAATTATTAGATTTCTATGGGCAGAAATTTGTGCCATCAGAAGCTGAATTTGAATAAGTTATTTTCGAATTTGAATTTCTCAGATTGAATCTGAATTGTAACTTGAATAAATGCTTTTTAAAACTGAATTTGAATTAGTCTATTGAAATTTAATTTTATACTTTGAAAATGAATTAATTTAATTTGAAACTGTACAATAATTATACTACAATAAGCACAAAAGTTACTGCACAGCTATCATTTGTAAACATGATGCTTGTTCTTATACATGTAATACATTTATTACCTACCTGAGTGTTTCTCCACTGGTCATTTGACATGACGAACGACCTTCGTCGTATCCAGCTCCAGCTCAAGAAGCTATAGATTCCCTTCAGTGACGCTGAAGCTCAGATTCGAAAATAACTTATTCAAATTCAGTTTCTGATGGCACAAATTTCTGTCCATAGAGTTCTGCTATATTATAGTATTTCTGCAAATTAAATTTATTATTTTTATAGTATTTGTGCCAAATTTAGCATTTCTGCGAAATTATAGTATTTCTGCTATCTCATACTATTTCTGCTAAATCATAGTATGTCTGCTATTTTTTTAATAATTATTTTTAATAATTATAAAAAATTACAGTATTTCTGACACAGCTCATGTGTGTGTGTGTCTGGTGCCACTGGCTGGAGTCGCTATAGCAACCAGGCTCACGCCCGCCTGCTTATTGAGCTCTGTCTGTCACTCTGCCAAGATTAATCTTAAAAACTTCTGTTTCAACTGCTGCTGTGTGCACAGTATTTGCCATCATTTTACCCTAAAAATGTAGCCATTGTTGTTCTCTTTCCTTCTCTTTCCAATAGTGTGTCTTTCAAAACTCAGAGATGTAAACTTTTTGAACTGTGTGGATCCAAGTAAATGGCCTGCATTCGTATAGCGCTTTTACTTAGTCCCTAAGGACCCCAAAGCGCTTTACACTACATTCAGTCATTCACCCATTCACACACAGGTGATGGCAAGCTACATTGTAGCCACAGCTGCCCGGGGGCACACTGACAGAGGCAAGGCTGCCGGACACAAGCGCCACCGGGACTGGAGGAGCCTGGGATCAAACCACTTACCTTCCAGTGAGGAGGTGACCCGCTCTACCACCTGAGCTACAGCCACTCCATCAAGTAGAGGGATAACCTCCTAATCGACCCATAAAAATACATTGTATTTTCAGTCAGGGGTTTGTCTCAACAGCGGAAAAGACCCCACTTTTTACATTGTTCCTGTGATCACATTTTTGACAAAAGGAACATAAAACGCACACTGTTGTCTACAACAATTCCTCGGAATCCAGCAGTCTCAAAAGCTATCAGCATCCACGCTGCAGTTTCTTCAGAAAATGCATTTTCTAGTTTTCTACTCTTTTGTTCACATCTAGTTCTGTTCTGGGTTTTAGTTTATTTTATGTCCCTGTGTCCCTTATATATTTTTGCATCACTTATGTTCCTGTGTCTGGTGTAGTCTTATGTCAGTGTTTTGGCTCACATCACTCTGTGTATGGTTAATGGGTATTCCTCAGTGTTTAGCCCCTTGTTCTGGTACTCTTTACACACTAAAAACTGCTGGGTTAAAAAAATAACACAATCCACTGCTGGGTCAAATTTCAACTGAGCCAATCCTGCGTTGTTTCAGTTTAACAGGGTTGGGTTATTCTTTTGATACAGCACACTGGGTTAGGATAACTATCCAAAAATTAGGTTAAATTGACCGATGTTTGAAGTTGAGGTTACCAAAAATTGGGTTAAAACTCATAACCCATCACAATGGTGATATTACCATTAACATTTGAGTTAAGATTTCAACTTACTATAAAATTCAGCATATAAAAACTAGATCAAACCCTTCATGCATAGTGACCACTACAGTGGACAGCTATTACTTACACATAAACCACTACATTGGACACTGTTGTGTCACTTCATATCCTGCCACCCACTGGTCATTTAATGTTACAATAGATGTATGACAGGTTTCATTGTTATTATTGTTATTTAACCCTGTCTCCACAATATATGAGCGGGGTGTGGAGCGAGAGGAGATGACAGTTCCTTCACGGATAGTGTCTGTAATCCACATCGGTTGTCCTGGTGAGAGTGGAGGAAGTTCTGTCACACGATGTCTCCTGTTGTACGCAGCACTGTCCTTCATCATTCTCTCTCTCGCTTTTGTCAACACTGTAGCCTTGTTGGGCAGGCTGGGAATGAGCAAAGAAGGAAGCTGGGGAATTGGCATTGGCATTGCTTTGTGCAAATCTTGAACTGCTTGTTACATGCCTGAAACCATAAGCTGCTTTGAACTGTTGGCTTGAAAACTGAGGTCCATTGTCGCTGTAGAGAAGCTCTGGAATCCCATGTCTGGAAAAGATTTACTTTAGATACACTAGAACATCATTCGATCTTGTGGGAGTCAGTTTGGCTATTTCCACAAATTTGGAGTAGTAGTCCACCAGAAGTACGTGGTTGCTGTTGTTGAACGTAAAAAGGTCTGCTCCAACTTTTTGGAGCCTCTGGTGCCTTTCAGTAACAGATTATCGTGTACCGTTAAGGTGTCTCTGTATGGCCAATATGCTTTAATTGGGCCTGTGAGATGGCTGTATCCTGGCCAGCTGCTCTGACAAAAAGCCATGACTTCTGAGCATATGCTGTCGGTTTTAAGCTGTTCCTTTAACTGTGTGATGTATGTTGAGCTAGCAGGCATGCTTTTGACTATTTCATCCACATATATGTTTGTGTCATCCAATAGTTCAGCTGTAGCCTTAGAAACAGGGTCTTGATTAACTGGTGTACGTGACAGTGCGTCCGCTGTGAGAAGTGCTTTGTCTGGAGTGTGTGAGATGGTGTAACTGTACCTCATGAGCCTAAGTTGAAACCACTGGATTCTGGGTGGAAGCTCGGTTAGAGCTTGTTGTCCTAGCAGGCTGATGCAGCTGCAGACAGTTTGAACTCTTTGTTGAATGTGGCATTCGTGGTAGGTTGGCGTTAACATCGTAGCCGCCGTTTGCTTGTTGGTGGGGTGGTGGTGTGCGAGGCTGTGTAGCTGTTGTGCTATTGTCTGGAGAAAAACTCTTTACCGCTGTCGCTCCCCGATGATTAAGCTCTTACTGCCATCCCACTTCTGACACCATGTTGTATTTTTAAGGCAAGGATTCAAGCAACACCTTGTAGAGCAACTCAAACCCGAACTTTATTATCCACTTCCTGTTCCGAAGCCCCCTTCACAATGAAACTTCCATCCATCCATCTTCCTCTGCTTATCCGGGGCCGGGTCGCAGGGGCAGCAGCCCAAGCAGAGGAGCCCAGACCTCACTCTCCCCAGGCACCTTCTCCAGCTCGTCCGGGGGAACACCAAGACGTTCCCAGGCCAGCCGAGAGATATATTCTCTCCAGCGTGTCCTGGGTCTGCCCCGGTGCCTCCTCCCGGTGGTACATGCCCAGAACACCTCACCCAGGAGACACCCAGGAGGCATCCTTGTCAGATGCACAATGAAACAGGTTACACTAAAACAGATTACACCACAGATATGTGCTGGTGTTAATCAAGACTGGCAACCAAAGATATCCCCCTCAGGTGTACCTCACGGATGTTCTAAAGTTAAATAATCAAAGTTAAAACATTTTTAATGTTAATTTTTAGAATACTTAAAAATACTCAAAAGTTAAAGCAAAGATAACATTTCTCATTTTTAATTTTTATTATAGTGAATGTACATAGATATAGGTTAAAAAAATATATAAGCAAGTCTGATTGCACAGCTTGTGTACCCTGGACTGATCATTCGGACAGGTTGCTTTCACCCAGTGTCATAGAGTAGTTAGCACTGCCTCCATAAGTGAAGAGCAGATTACCTGTATACTGAGTACGGTCCGAATGCAGTCAACATTCTCAGCCCCGCCATGTTAACCCTTTAACAACTTAGCGTGTGCTGACTAAGAACCAAAGGGCTTGACACAAACGATATTTAGAAGGTGTTTTTTATTTTTCTTTGATTACACATAAACTTCAGAGTGGCGGACCTTAAAGCTACCGAGATCTCAGGATCAGACGGTGGCTAAATATTGGTGGTGGCAGCATAAATACTTGCGTATGTTGCTGTCGCCATCATATTTTCATTAGTAGCAAGCTTGCTAAGTGCAGGGATGCGCGTGCCCTTTGCGCAGTCTAGTGAACGATGCCTGGGAAAAAAAAGTATTAGCACAATCTATCTTTTTTTTTTAATCTAAATGGGATGAATTATCATTCCTTTAAATTTTAAATTAAAAAGATGCTGTTATTAACACAGATAACTTAGGATAAATTAAATAATTATATTAAATAGTTTCGATAGACTGTGTTCCTTTTTAATTTTTCTTTGACCATTTTTCAACAAATGCAACACCCAATCTCATACTTTCTTTGTAGATACAGTGATCTCTAAATAGTTCGTTAAACAGAGCAACCTCAGCCTCATTTCAAATAATAACTTTAAAATTTTCTAAGTAGAAATAACTATAGATTTCTTCAACAGAAGCTAGCAATGTTATCTGTTAAAAGGCCTTTAACGAGTAGGTAAAGTTATAGAATAAACCAATAAATTGCATTATCAGAAATAACCCTGTGATTTTTAAGCTGTTACAATTCACTTTTTACTTACCATGTTTTATTCCATAGTAGAGGAGAAGTCCAGTGATATCTGATCATGTCACAATCTAGTGTAAAAGTTTGTGAAGACTAGAGTGGCTTCTTCTGAGGTTTGTCTTCAACCCAAACAATTGGGTAAAATTTTGATCCAATATTTGATCACTGCTACCCAACCTATGAACCTACAAGGTTATTCAAGCTGGGGGGTTCATTACAGAACTAAGCACATCGGCAACCCAACTACTGAGTCACAACTTTTAAACCAATATGTGGTCAAACTAACCCAGCTTACAAACCTACGGCTTTCACCAAGAAGTTGAGTTATGAAAATAACCCAGCATTTTTAAGTGTGTAGTTTTCCCTAGTGTTCTCCTGTGGTCCATGTTACCCCTTGGATTCTGAGTTTTCCTTAATTTGTACTCCAGCTGTATTTAGTATTTTTCTCCTGAAAGTTTCCAGAAATAAAGCTTGCTGAATTTAGTTCTGGCTTTGGGTCCACAATCTGCCTGCCACATAGACATGACATGACATGATATACATGCTTCAGCAGTTCAGTCATACATGAATCTGAAAGTATGTTAAAGTGTTGGATTTATTTCTGAATGCACTGCCTGGTCTCATCTCAGTGAAAGTCACAATGACTATCTATGATACTATCCCATCAGTGTCATTTATGTTATAGGATTAGACTTAGTATAACACAAAAATGAAGTCATGTTTCCTGTAGCAGTTTTGATTGCTGCAGGAATAGGTAGGTTAAATTAAATACAATATGGTACCATTATACAAATAATTTATTTTCATCACACAACTATACTGAGCCATCTCCACCACTAGATGGCAGCATAGGCTCAACACATCCCAGTAATGGCTAGAGAAGCTGATTGGCTAAAAAAAATAATAATCCAGTACTGCTACCAGCAGGCTGTTACTTACTATAGCTCCCAGTAAATAGTCTCTTTCTCTCTTATGCTTAGGCATAGAAAAAAGGACTTGTGTGATTGTGTAAATGAGAGGCACTAAACCTTTGGGTACACAATTAGAGTAGTAGAAAGGTAAAGGTAAAGATACAAGATGTCACCACTTAGGAGGTCTCCTATGTACAAGCACTAAATGAAAGAAAAAAGCCACAGCAAAATTGCAGATGGGAAATAGAAGCATGAATACAAAGTACACGCTGGAGTTCATGTCAAATAACAACATGAGTGTTATTGGTGGTATCATGTGTGTCTTGTGTAGATGGACCTCATGCTGTAACAATTTATTGTAGGGTCTTTACCTTACAATATAAAACACCTTGAGGCAACTGTTATTGTGATTTGGTTCAATATAAATGAAACTGATTTGATCTGAACTGAATCAAAATGAAAAGGATTTAACACACTCACTGCAATGTGTGGTCTCCTTCTGGAACTAGAAAACAGATCAGCAGTTTACCAAATTCACAGATCTTTCACTGAGGATCTGTGTACCAACAAGGACCATGAAAACCTTCATCATCATCATCATCATCTAAATGTAATAATTTTTCCCCACTCATCATTTGCATTGCTAACGTCAGTGAGAGCTAAATCGTGCTGGCTGCTTTTGTGCGTCTATGTGTGTTTGTGTGTGTGTGTGTGAGAGAGAAAGCAAGGATGAGTAAGGGAGCTGAATGGCTTGATCTACAGCAGGTTGAGGTGAACATGAGGAGGGTCAGTAATCCAGTGTCTTAGGTTTCCTATTAATTGCTCTTAAAGGAAGTGTTCAGAGGTTCCCACACACACAGAACAATGAAGCCAGTCTGCTTCTGGAATGCTGGTAAAGCAACCTGCCATCTATCTATCCATCCAGGAATCTGTCTTCTACACTTCTTTTACTCTACTTTCCCTGTCCCTGTCTTTTTGTTACTTTCTTTCTCTGCAGGCGCTATTGATGAATAAATATGCAGGTACAATTGTCATCACTACTAAAAGCTGTGTTTTGGTCATTCAGCATCTCACCCAGTCAAATCAAAATTCCATGTTTATTGTTTTTGTCTTGGTAAAAATAAACATGAATTTTGCAGAAACTCAAATATCAAAGTAAAACCCAATGAACAAGATGACGCATTTACACTTTATAAGACACAGTATGCAAAGTATAATAAGCGTAGTTTATAAGGCTAATTTGTTTAATAGACTCTCTCTTATATGTGTCTAATATTTTGGACAAAAATGTCCGTCCATGTTTTTCATCATTTTTTATTGTTCTGAATTAAGCCATAAGCTAAAAGCAACAGTATGTTGATTAGTGCAGAATGACACTGAACCATCTGTCTCATCTGTGGTGGTGTATTTCCTTGATGATACGTCACAGATGTGGGCCTGCCTCTATGGTCAGATAATATATGATAATATTCAAATAATGATGATGTTATTTTAGAGTATTTTTATAGAGATGGTATTAGTGTAGTAATGGTTTATAGTACTGTTGTGTAACATTAAAAGGTGGGCATTTAATTTTTTCTAGCAGTATTTTTATCTTGGTTAGGTGTAATAAAAATACAAATACAGTATATATATTTCCAATAATTTTTATTGTCAGACATTCATACATTTTATTTTTCAATTAGTTTTTCAGTTAAGTTTTTCAGCCTGTCCATTCTCTCTTCTCTTCTTTCCTCCATTTCCCTCTGCAACCTCATGTCCTCCCTGATTAAATCATCGTCCTTGTCCTTCTTTCTCTTCTCCCTTCTTTACTCCAGCTGGCCCTGCTCTTCCTCATCTTACACTTGGTTGCTCACTGCTGAACTTGGCCCTGGAGTGTCCTCCTGGATGGCGGCAATTAGGACTGGAGGCCTGGTGGAAGGCCTCTGTCCTAACACCTCATCCATAAGGGCAAACCAGGGCCATGTAGCAGCAGTGGTCTTCCCACTCACTCCATCGCCTGACCCTGGATACTTGCAATCCTAAAGGCAGGAAATAAAAAGTGGCAGTTGGCAAAATCATAACAGTACAGGTTTACATGAATGTATTCATATTTGAACATTCATATTTGAGGACTACTTTACATACTTTGTACTTTCTTTTTAAATGGTCCCATTTTTTTTTGGCCTGCAAAGGGGTGAATTTTCCCTGCAGGCCCATCTTCTCAATTACTGCCCTAACAGACAGAAAATAATACAACATGTCAATCATGTAAACCGTGAACAGCATCCACAGCAAGATGTACCAACTAAGAGATGAAAGAAAGAAAGAAAAAGCACTCTCCATCATGTCTAACAGATTAAAAACTGCATGCTGTTACAGTACCCCCAACCCACAGCAGCTGAGTTTTTAGCACTGGTGAAAAGGTGCTTGTTGTCTCGGTGGAGTTTGATAAACTCTGCTGTCTGCTCCTTGTTCCCTGAAATTTAACGGAACATTTAAAATTCTCCACCATCTCACACTTCCGTATGATCAGTTTTCTGTTTGACGTTTATTCAGCTCAGTGCGGCAACATTTTAGGGGACATCTGTTACCCACCAGCTCAATCGCTGACTGCAGGGGTCTGAAAATGATGTGTCAGGAGTCCGCTGTTTTTGCCAGCTCTAGTGAGCCTTGACGACCTGCTCAGCAATGGGTAACAGACGTCTCCGGACACTTTGGAGCACTTTTGCAAATACGGGATGTCTTGATAAACCGAGCAGATATTTGAAGGTCACTCAGCTACATTCTCTCCTGAAAATGTGTTAAACTTTTACATTTTATTTTGTAGGTGCCCTCAGCCGCTGTTTCTTCGGTCTCCATAGCTGCCGCCATTCTAGAGAAACTGGAATTGGCGAGGCCGCGCTATGAATTCTGGGTTATGGTGGTCCACGTACGATACACCTGACCCATCCTACAAATTCGAGGAAATGTCGGCCGGATTTGTCGGCTGCATTCTCGTTACCTCGGACAGGTCTGAACCATAGTAAAGAGACCTCACCGGGAACTAGCTTTACTGTTTGGGTCAGCTTTGCTAGCGAGAGGCTGCTCCAGCTGAACTTTATTGTTTCAGAGGAAAACACAAACACAGTGTACAGTCGAGTCTTAACAGCTTACTTACAACTGGGCTCGTCTGGCACTCTTTTTGGCTGCAGTGGTTATTATTATATTTACATGCCTCCATCTCCCGTTTCTTGTCGGTAGCTACTCGGACTTTTCGACTTTCTCGTTCTCCCTCCCTCACACTCACACGCACACCGGAGGGGCGGTCCCACACAGTCTTCCTGCAGCACGGACTACACTACCCATGAGGCTACATTCTTAAAGGGCTATACCTTTATCGCTCTGCTCATATTGCCTTCATGTTAAATATTTTTTTTGAATAATATACTTTAAAAATATTTCTTCTCTTCAATATGCGGGACGTAAGTAGAGGTGATGTGGGCTGCAAGCGGCCCGCGGGCCGCGAGTTTGAGACCCCTGCTTTAGAGCCATGTAGCACTTTCTTTTTTTACCTTTTTCTGGCAGAAGCTGCGTTATTACATCATTTGTCCAACAGGGTGGCTGGAGAAATGTAGCAGAGTAGTATCACAGGCATTATTTCCCATTATTTATCAAATGTAATCCCACCAGGACTGCTATGTCGGCCGTTAGACTCTCACGTGAAAACGCCCAACTTTATAGTAGCAGCTTTTAAAAGTTATTGTAAGGTCTCTACATTTTTAATATAAAGCACATTGAGACAAATGTTGGTGTGATTTCAAGCTTTATAACGAAAATTGAAAATATTTAATTTTAAGGAGAGTGCAAGATAAAGCACACTGATTCCTGAAAACAGAGGTTGGTAGTAGCTTGGCCCAGAAATATTTTTTCTATCAAAACATGCACACCTTCTCTGGATTATACACTTTTATCTTCAGTCACTGTCTCAGACATGAAATAGAATCACTGAATGAAAACATTTATAAAGCCGTCTGTGAAAATATATTACTTATATTATCTTGCACTTAAACAGTTAATATTACTCTGACAGTAGTTTTCCGTATGTTTACGGTTACATCAAGCTCTGCTAATCCCTTACAGTGCATATTTTTGTTGTCTTGAGGAGGGTGAAGTGTCAGGCATGTGTCAAACCCCTGAATTACTGCACTAACTAAAGTCCATTAAAATCTAGTAAATCCCAAGCAAATTAGAAGAATTACAACAAAAGCCCACTCTTTTATCTGCTAATAGATGGTGTCTCGAGGCAATCCTTGTCATTTTTGGTGGTTAATGAATCAAACAAAATTGCAATCCAGAGAACAGTATTTGGGGCAGATATCTAAAACAATAAGTTTGTACTGTGTGCACGATGCAGCGGGGTGCTCGTATGAGTCACGTCTCTAAAAAGAGCCGCTTGAATAAACCTCTCTCAATTTATACACCCCCACTGCTACAGCAGCGCTCACATCAAGCACAGGCAGTCCATCAGTCTAATCGCTTATCCACACTGTTTCAGAGCGAACACATACCTATGCCTGCCTTGAATGCTTCAGCAACAGGTAAGCCCCTTGTCGCCCCTCCCTCCCTCCCTCCCCATTTTTCCTTCGCTGCCTCTCAGTGCAACTGTTTTTCCTTGCACTGTTTGGAAAATTCATACCTGTCAAATTAGGTTTAGGTAGAGATACCAGGGCATCTGCTGCTGAGCTTAGAGCAAGTCTCTTGTGCCAAGAGCTGTTTATTGCACAACTGACAAATTCACAAATAGAAAGGTTACAGTGCAGGAGAACAACATTAAGTCTAACCTACCGCGTGTCAGCTCAGGAAACTTTCTTTGAATAATCTAGAAATAATCTAAATAAGAAAAAATAAATCATATTTGTTAAGTAAAGCTAATTAGGTAGGTAGATATCTGACACTTGATGGCGAGGCACTGGTAATCTCAGAATCCAAAGCAGTTTGGCAGACGAGGGCAATTTACTGAAAAGTCTTTTGATCTGGCTATCCTGACTTCCAAAGATCTGTCAAAACTGAATGTAAACACGACTATCATGAAGATAAATGTCAAAACAGATCGAATCAGATGCGTTCGTTCATGTTTCCAAGTGCGATCTCTCACAATGCAAATGTGTGAAAATCACATAGCTTACAAGACAGATTCTACTGTTTGACTCAGATATAGATTAGGATTGAACCACCGTCAATAGGCTGAAAGTCTTTAGCTATGGCAAGTATTTACTGTGTTAATCTGAGAGAACTCTTCTTATCAAATTCACGCTGCGTGCATAATGCGATGACATACAGATGAACTCTATCATCAGGGAAAAAGTGCAGCTCAGTGAGAATAGTTAAATAAATTTAAAAAAAAGCATATTTCTGGTACCTGTCTCGCCTCGGGTTCCTCCATGCTGTACTGGGTACCGGCTGGCCCCTCACTCAGTTTGTCTCCAAGAAGGAAACCCAGGCGCGTCATCAATGTGTTGGCTGCCTCATCCACGGACGGAGGGGGGCCCAGCTGGCTTGACTCCCCTGTGGAGGCAGATAGACACAAGGAGGAGGAGGCAGGAGATGGGGGAGAGCGAAAAGAAGAGAGAGGAACGGGTGAACGTGTGTCAGTGGTGGGCAGAAAACTGAACAGCAGCTTATTTTGCCACAAGAAAAGAAAAACACAAAACTTTACCACATTTCATTTTTTATATCTCTATAACCTCTTTACCTAGAAACACACAGTACACTTGTAACACTTCTTTTGAATAAACTACAACACTGCCGACACACCTGGAAACAGGACACACAACACCTGCACGCAGGAAAACAAAATGAAGCACCCTACCCGAGTTTTCCCGTAGCTCAGAGCTGTGCATTGCTGACACATTCCCCGACAGCTAAACTTTTCGGTTGAGGTATCTCCTTACATAAACTCCAAAATCCCCTCAGCCACAACAACAAAAACAGTTTTCAACTGCTTACAAAAAACTGGCTTCCACAGCGACTAGCAGCAGGCTCCCATACCGACGACAGCTCCTTCCGCACCACTCATCACCACTACGGCTCGAGTGACGTAATGAAATACGCCCTTCACCTGTGTGTGAGAGTGAGTGAGTAAGTGAGTGAGTGACTGAGAGCGAGCGAGAAAGAGGTGTGTGCCTTTTCAAGACAAAGCGTGCATGTCCATATCCTTACTTCTATTTACAGAGACTCCTGGGACTAAAGAGAGCAAAGAAAACACCCGGGTGAGCCTGCATGATGATCAGATGATCAAAACCACAAACACACACAAACACACCCCCAGAGCGGAGGGATTTCAGTTGCCAACTTTACAATAGGACCCATGACAAAAATCCCTTAATGACCTCATCCTATCACCCAGTTGCCTGGTAACCCCCCACCCATAACAAACCTTAACTGGTGGTATCACGTTTTTCAATCACACTTGGCCCTAGAGGTGCCTACTATATCAGCTTCATTTCAATTTCACGTTATTCACTGGAGTGCCACTCGCAGAGCTCAAGGTTGTGCTAATTACTCCCCCTGCACAAAAAAAGTGACTAGTGGCTAAGTTCAAACAGCTGTAATTGGACATATAAGCCTCCGCATTGGTTCAGACATCAATGTTATTGAAGCCAACAGCACAAGATGGCTGGTTTTTAAATAAACAGCTCAAGGCAGAGCACGTCTTTTTTTCCCTCAGTTTTCCAGCAGGGCTGGTCAAACCAGACTGGCAGGTAGTTACACGAAGCTCTGACTGACAACCATTAAACAGTCCAAGCCGCCACGCCACCTCTCTGAAGACGGACAGCTTGTCTACAGCCTGTGTCCTCTCACTCGTCAGTTCAAAAGACACACACACACACACACACACACACACACACACACAGACAGGCAATCTAAAGCCCGGGCTCCCCTCTCCATTTGCTCATGGGCGGAAAAGGCAGAACACTGTCAGGTTCCTCATTAGATTGACTCCAAGTCAGTGTGAGCAAGTAAAGAAGCTGGGTACCTTCTGACAGAGGGGAAAAAAACCTTTGAATCAAATGGGGATGACATGGGTGCAGTGCTTCAATAAAAACGCACACAGCAGCAACCAATAATGAGGTAATCACAGCACACATTAGGTCCGAAACAAGCTAATTATGTCTGAGTTTTAATGAAATGATGATGGCTTTATGGAGCGTAATGCATTCCTCCAAGGTCAGTGAATCCATGGGTTTTCCTTGAGGAAGTGTCCATTAATCGAGAAGATGTAGCTGGGGTAACAGTTCTACCTCCTCACCGCTAATACCGCAGGAGGACGGCTGAGATGCACTTGCATCGATTCATAGTTTTCAAACACATAACTACAGCAGAGCTCTGGTTCGTGCCGATATAAGCTAACCCACAAACCTGTGAATTTTTCATCAATTTCAAGCTGTGACTAGAAAGATAAAAAGATCTAAAAAGAAGAAAAACAAAATATGTGTGAACAAACTGCAAGTTTTGGACACTTTTGATCGGTATACAGCATGCACAGCAGCACTTCAATAGCAAAAAACAGCCCCAGGTCCCTGCCAGAGCTCTTCTTTTGCCTTGTTTTACATATATCTTATTGGGAATCTTTTTGTTAAAGCATAAAAGTTTACACAGTTATGTAAATTTTCAGTCTGAATTGGTCAATGGATCTGCTGTTTTGAAGGGGACGAAGGTAAGTGCTGACTGGTTAATGTCAACTTACAAGTGATGTTTGTCCATAAGTGGGGACTTTTTAGTCGACATTACCAACAAAACAGCAGCATCTTTGATAGACTGTATGAAATAAATCGAATCAAATACATTTAGATTCTATTTTATAGGACAACAACAGGTTGGTGTTTGCTTTGGCATATCCAATGTAATAACAATGCTGCAGAAAGATAGTCTTTGTGTCACTCCCTGGGTTGTGATGTCCCATGTTTGAAACCTGGAGCTGGGCACATTGCTAATCACTGAGGATATCCTGATTTACTGTCATTTTCGACATTGTTGGGTACCAAAATTTACAAAATGAAGATCATGTTGCATTTAAACAAGATGTGAAACTAGTGAGTAAGACGGTAAACTCATACTAAGGACAATCAAGGGAACAGAGGTACACAAAACTTCTTTTAGGAGCGCCCTCTGCTGGTTGTCCTTTTTAGACGTGGAAGCTGTGTCCATCTTTGATATACAGTTTATAGTTTTTCCCTAATGAAGAGATATCACGTGAAGACCAGGATAAGCGGCTGAGAATGGATGGACATGAAAAGTAACGCAAATGATCTATCCATACAGACAGCATGCCATTTCTATGTATTAGCTGCTGTCTTTGCACCAGTCTGGGCACTGAAGGCTTCCCAGTTGACAGACTGGTAGTAGTACGGAGTGAATATATTAGCAGTCATTAGTCAACTGCTCTTGTAGGTGGTAGGGTGGGGGATGGGGCATGATCGTGATCATGATCAAACATAGGCTCTGTCTGCCTGTGTTAACTTGTGTTCTTTCACTCGTCTCTTTGTATGCTTCTCTCCCTCACTATTCCCTTTAGTTCTTCTTACTATAGCGTCTGTGTAGCAACCAGCTGTTGCCAGCCCTGTGCAGGAGCGAGCAGTTTGTCTAGGTTTCTTTTGATGTGGTAACAAAATCTCTAATCTTGATGCTCGAGCCCATAGTGAGTCCCCTGAGCTAACCATAGGCAATCCCTTTGTACATCTTTAAACTCTCCCACTCTAAAAATATGACAGTAGAGTCAAACATATGGCCAAGGCCCAGATTTTTGGCAGTGACGACAATCACAGAGCTGTCAAACTCAAAAACAAAAATACCATACCATCTGAATCCTTTTTAAAGCTACCTGTTCTTGTAGCTACTGTAAGGGATCTACAATCAAAGGGACTGCATTATCATAAAGCAAGGGTTGTATGTATTGATTTGCTTCTATTTATAGCCCTACCTCTTGTTCTTTAAATACATGTTATGACAATCACACAGCGCTGAAGTTGCTGCAAGAAAACATTTTCAAAGCCAGACACCAAACATACGGCTAAAGGACATTCGGGCGCTTTTTAGCACAGTAACACCGCGAGCACCTTAATGATAAAATTTGCCAAACATCAAAACACATATATGCACACACACACACACACACACACACACACACACACATATATATGCATATATGTGTTTGGATGTTTGGCAAATTTGATCATATATATATATATATAAAAATATAAATGCACA
>VURO01030678.1:49776-64558 GCA_015108175.1 Pelvicachromis taeniatus | reverse complement strand
GTGTGAAGGTTGGAGGCACGGTTGTAAGGTCACCTCAGAAACAACGCAAAGGACTCCGGGTTTTAAGAGAGGGGTTGGTTCCCGACTTTATGGGTGCACCTGTGTCTACAGAAGTTAAAATTGTCTTAGGGGTAAACCACATGTTGAAGGAGTTTTATGATATGGTCATTTCATAAAACTCACACACACACACACACACCAACCAGTGGTAAATGCATGTTGAATATTTAGTGACAGTGATGTGTGTTCTAGTTTGCATATTCATGATTGTGATCAATAAAAGGAATGGCAGCGAGGAGGTGAGTTGAAGTTGGTTTGCCTGCCAAGATTAACTTCCCTCGCGCGCCTGGAAAATCAAAGCTTTGTCTCACGTCTTGTTCATTCGCACAGTTCAAGGTTTTAATAGTTCCAGCGGGGGTATGGTAGTAGACCCCAACAGGCACGTAATGTTGTGTCTTTGGCTTCTTCCCTGTTCATTGAACACAAGTGAGAAATGCATGTAACCTGACATGCATATGCAAGTACTGACATTAAATCCATAATACCCCCGATTGTAATTTGAATTGCAAAAAGGAGTGAACGATGGAGGATTTTATCTGTAGCGTCTGCCCCCAGTCTGGGGAATTACCTTTAAGAAGGTTAAACTCTAACATTATTAAAAAGGCTCTCAGTCCACAGTTTAAGGAGGCTGGCTGGTGGGGAGTTTTACAAGAAGTCTCACAAAATATTTGCAAACAATATTTATGGCACAACAAATATCTTTGTAGGCCACATAAAAATCAACTGATGCCTCTCTCCCTCCACTGAAAAGACAGTGATCTGTCAGCAGCAGCGCGCGGACTAGCATGTGATCAGATGTTTAAGTCACCGCCCTGCTGCTAGACACGCCAAGGAGACCTTGTTAAGAGCTAACATGTCCATCTGTCCGCCTGGGAGGTGCAACTCCTCGCCTCCTCATGAAAACTCATCTTAGGCCTCTCCCAGTTCCGCTCCAGTTCGTGTTTTTATTGCACAGACTACTCGCAATCAACCGTGTTCCTGCCCCAAAGGAAGCAGAGATTACTGCGATATCCCTGAAATGTCACACCTATTACCGCTCATAACAACTGCTATTCAACACTCGACTGACTTAATGCAAAAATAAAGCCAGGGTCAACAGTTTTTCATCCATGAGGTTCAACAGCAAGCCAGGGGCCAGAATCAAAGAGTTTATCCTTAAGTAATACACTATTCAGACCATATAATGTGTAGTATGAGAGAAATAAATATATAATCTGCTATATCACCTACTTAGAATTCCCATTGAGCAGAAAGTCAGCAGAAGAGGCTCACAGACGGAGAAGGCTGGTAGCACACTTTGAAACATTTTACGCCTAAATAAGTCCAGTTAAGCTTCAACGCTCTCCATCACCATTTCTCATGTGTACATCCAGCCCTGGGTTCTCCTAGTCCACCACAAGTTGAGCCAAAAAGACAGGGCGGGAAGCTAGCCCTGCATTTCTCAATGGCAACAGGAAAAGCAAGACGAGAAAGCAGATATACCAGAACCAGATCTGAGCAGAGCTCTATCCTCGTGTGACCCGCTTTAAAGTCCTTCTGAGCAAGGAAGACAGAGAGACAAGGGAGGAGGATGGAGGGGGTTTGATGGGGATAGACTTGGAGGGGAGGGGTGGGGATGTGGACTGTCCGCGGGATTACTGAGCAAAAGCCGACTGCGAAGTTAACGGAAAACAGCGGTGGCACCTAACCGAGCTATCCGCCCGAGAAGCCGAGCGGGGTGAGAAAGCAGCAAGAGAGGATTAGAGAGACAGAGTGGAAGGAGGTGACGAGGATGGACACTGCGAGCCCCAGCAAAGCTTTCTCATTAATAACCTTAGCAGTGTTTTACAACAGCCAGCAGCAGCAGAATACCCCAAAAACTGATCATTGTCTGTGAAACCAGGGAGGCACAGAGAACAACCAAACAAGCAAAAAACAAATAAACAACACACGAAATGAGGGATGAGCTGGCCAAAACTTACCAGGGCAGTATGTGTCCAGGTCTGGATTCTTGGCAGTGGTGGAGGTGTGTGTAGGGGAGCCAAGCTCTGATTGTGGAATGCGAGGGCTCTCCACAAACTTTGCTTTCCGCAGAGGGGCTGGGAGCAGAAAGCATAGACGCGCACACACACACACATACACACATATAGAGAAGGACACAACACGTGCACACACAGAGACACACAGAGACACACACACATATCAGGGAGATGGAAGAAGACAAGAAAGAGAGGAGTGACAGGGACAGGACAGAAAGAAGGGAAAGTCAGAGAGCTTACAGCATGAACTTAAAGCAGCACACTGATAAAATGAGAACATCCTGCAGGCTTTCTTATGCCTTGTGTTTGCCTCAGGTCAGATAAAGCTAACACATGAGTAAATAAGCAACGTGAGCAATCAGGTACCAGGCTAGGGCGAACCAATACACCTGGAAAACATCAGCCCACCACTGAAATGCAGGAATACCAAAGAAGCAAACAAGAAAAGAAAAAAAACGCTAAATAAATAAAACGTTTCTTGTTTCTGTTTGTCCAGTGTCAAAAATCACACCAAGAATGCAAATTAGATCCATTTTGGGAATGTCCTCACGCCTGACTCAGCCACAGCGTCTGAGACATCAAATGAGAAATTCAGAGATTCACAGAAAGCCGGGGGTGGTGGCTGTGCATGATCCTTTCGTGGGTTCTTGGTCACGGCACACAGATTGCGAGCACTGATACCCAGTTCATCTTACAGTGTCATGAGTCCATACATTGTGCTGTGTTCTATAAAAAAGTTTTATGAAGCACATAAAAGACAAAGTTTTGCACTAATAAACACACATAACCCTGGATAAAATGCAAAAAGCCCCCCAAAACATTTGCGATCCATTCAGTGGCATTTAGTTGCAAGAATGTTGTTGTTAAAATCACTGAGTGTGATGACTCTCCACAGCAAGAGTAATGAGACCATAATGCTTCCCGCACTCGCTCCGCTTTTTAATGTTCTGTCAATTAGCAAAAAATGCTAAGCCTGCTTACGCTGAATATCTGGCTAATATACCACACAAATGGAGAGCAAAAAAAAACCCATCCATCCAATACAGGAATGACGTCCCCTCCTCCTCCTCTGTTATATTCATAAACAGGAGGAACCAGACTATATTTCCCTTTTTGTTGTTCTCTGATTTTATAAAAGTTCTCACTATGGAAATAACTTCTGTGACGAACTTGGAATCGTGCCTAGCTGTGAGGAAGAAAAAACAAGAAATCAGCCAATATCAACTAAATTGTGCATAAGACTCATTTGTTTAATCTATTATCTTTCTTTTCTGTACTGGTGTGGGTTTGAGATGGGCAGCAGCTAAGCATAATTTACTCTTAATTGACTAATCTGGTTAAATAGGGGTTTAAAATAGATTATACTGTATGCCGCAACCATTACTGTTACGGGTGAGCACACACGTCCGAAGCTATCTGGTGCAGAAATACTGTGCAGGACCAAAGCGCGGTGAGCAGGAAGTCATGAGCAGCAGTTGGAACATATGTTCAAGCAACAGCGAGTGCAAAACCAGAATAGATTCTTCACCACTTTCGTTTAGGGCTCGTGTTACAGCTAATGTCAGGATAATGTGTGTGTGTGTGTGTGTGTGTGTGTGTGTGTGTGTGTAATGGGTGGGGAGGAGAGCTTTAATCCCTTTGCCTACATACTGTTGAGCTCGGTACAGTGGTACAGATGGTCGATGTAAAACGTGTAACATACGGCGAGAAGGTTCAAGCATCCTCAAAGGCTGTATAGTCTTGTAAACATGCCATTTTCAAAACAAGCTTCATTTTCAGTCTTTCGCTTTTAAACTCTGCGTCTTTGTTCGAAGATCTTTTTCAATGTTATTCTTTTTTCTGTCAATGTATATTTATTATATACTTCTTAAAACAGAGTGAAGCATCAAGTCAATTAGACATCCGGTCAGTTAGGTAGCAGAGGGCGGTGTTAATCAGTTTCAGCTGCTTTGGTGTTAATGAACTTAAGGTGCAGTAGAGGGGCACCAATGAGACAACCCCCCAAAACAACAATGGTATCGCAGGTGGATGACGGTGACATGTTTTGAGTGTTTCCAAGAGAATGAAGGAGTGCTCAAGAGGATGTGCTCACTGCCCGACACCATGGAGCCAGATTAGCATTTCCCATGCGCTACCTGAATTGATAAATCCACCACTGGCACCCTCTGCTTTTCACAGATGTGAGAGGCTCACTCACAGATGTGAAAGAGTCTGGGAGCACTGTGGAGAACTTCGTGCTGCCTGTAGCATCGTTCAGCATAACTGGTTTGGTTGTGGTCAGAGATGCTCTAGGGAGGCATATCTTTGCAGGGATGCACAGACCTCTAGAGACTAGGGAGCAGCACCCTGACTCCCAGTGGGTATCGGGATGAAATCCTTGGACGTATTATCAGACACTACACTGTTGCAGTGGGTCTTGTGTTCCTTATGGTGCGTGACAATGCCTTATGTGGAGGGAGCATGCAGTCCCTGAAGGATGAAGGAATTGATACCACTGACTGTCCCCCACACTCTGCTTGACCTAAATCCAATAGAACACCTCTGGGACTTTATGTTTCAGCCCATCGGATGCTGCCAGGTTGCACCTCAGACGGTCCAGGAGCTCAGAGCCCCAGTCCAAACTGGGAGGAGAGCCCCCGGGACACCAACTGTCATCTCATTAGGAGCATGCCCTGATGTTGTCAGGCATGCATACAAGCGTGTAGCAGCCATACAAACTACTTGGTATACTTTGAGTTGGTACAATGAAATGGTACAAAGTTGCTAATACTCTGCTGACTCAATAACTACACATATGCAAAGCTCCTCTGGCATTAACATCTGTATCAAAACAGTGCACCAGGAGCTTCATCCCATGGGTTTCCATCGCTGAGCAGTGTCATGTTCAGGTGGCCCCCTACCTTCCATTTAGTTTCCATATCATGTATACATTATCTTAAAACCCTTTGCAAGGAGGTTTCCTGTTTCAAATCAAATATCACATTAAATATTCCATTGTTGGAATACTCACTACACAGCACTGTGTAAAATATGCAAGCAAACATGAAAAAGGAAGAAAATGTAATTTCATTGTTTCTGTTTCCCAGTGGTGTTCGATACAACACACGTCTTACTCCACTTTTAAACACTATTGGTGGAAACCGTTTTAAGGCTACTTCACCTGTAATGCCAATACATGCTGTATGTTTTAATTAACGTCAATACTCAGAAGAAGAAAGAATAATATAGATGGGTTAAGCAGTAGAGTGGTAGCTTCTTCAGACAGTGGCTTGTTATGACCCTCCTCAACTTCGGAAATTAATATAGCATAATTGCTAATGACACCGTGGTAGTTTACCACAAAAAAATGATACTACTACTTGTACAAATTAGCTAATATTAGGTCCCTAATCAGGCTGTATTGGACAAAGTCAAATTTTAGATTAAAAAAAATGTATCAAAGTTATTACAGTTTGTTTCTGCTAAAAATGTCTGCAGCAAATGTCAAGTCACTCCAAGCAAAGAAGTTGCTGAGACGTTTTAGCGTAAACGTAAAAGCGTAATGGAACCTAAAAAAAAACCAACACCAAAAAAAAACCCCAAAGGATATTTTCATGCTTCAGGCATGGCTAAAAACTATTTAAAATTCCAAGAAATGGTTTGTACCTTGATCCAGGCCTGCACCAGAAACTAACAACTTGTTCCCTTTTCTCATGATCTTATTGTGCACCAATCCACTGCAATCTGTTGTCACGATTTGAGATATTCTGTTCACAAACACATGCAAAGTTAAAACAAATGAAAACGAATTCTGCTTGGCAAAGACAATAAAGTGCCGCTTCAGAGCTATGTGCATGTGCATAAAGTAGAAGCGTTTATATGCCATATTCACTGTCAGCGCCGTGTTACAATGGCCTGGACAGGACTCTGCTAAAAAGCAGATGTAGGAGGTTATCCAGCACAGATGCCACAATGAAAAAAATACAAGTGATCGCCAAGACTGGAAGACTCCAGAGAGACTTACAAGCTTTGCTGTTTTTGGTCGGTGTTGTATGAGTTTAGAGTCCACTAATTGTTTATATTTTTATATTACTTGTAAAAATCAACACGTACTTGGAATTGTACAACAGAATGTAAATCTGTGAGTTAGTAAATAAATGAAAACTCAGTGAATGATGTAATACGAACATATGTGTCAGCAAAACAAAATACTAATCATTTTTAAATGTATTTAAATCATATTAAAAATGTTTAATATATAAATCAGATATTTTCTGAGAGAAATGCTGAATGTAAATGTAAGTTATCTACAAGACAATTATTTGTATTTTCCACATTCTCATCTCCTATTTGTTCATTTTTATTATTACCCATCAATAGATGATGTCAAGTTTTGACCGTCACATAAAAGATGTGCGAACAGATCCTGGTCACATTGGTGTGATGGTTGTACACATACTACTGGCTATCAAAGGAGCTGAGTAAGAATGACTTTCGTTGATGGAGCTCTTAATTTTCAAACAGGAAGTCGGGTAGAGACACCTTCCCAACTGTACACAATCTGGGTTAGGGCTGGAGCATTTTTTCCGTTTTGCCTTTCTTGTCCATTGAACAATATTGAAAAGTTCACTTGGTTAGGTAAAAAATGAGTGTGCAATAGCAGAAGGCGCCAAAGCTTGTATTTTTCTGCTTCCATTTCAACCTACAGTCCCGTCTGATTTCCTGAAGGTGCTCTTGCACCTGCACTGACACGCTTGCAACAGCTTGCACTATAACCTGTAACAAGCTGGAAGGAGAGTGTGACAGTCTGACAGTACAGCCAGTGTGTTTGCAAGTGCATGAACACAAAATTCCCCAATATATTTCAACTGTTTTCTACATTTTAAATCGTTTACGGTACCAAAGGTTTCTTGCGATGTTGTGACACTGATTGCACCGAGAGACTAAAGGCATTCTCCTCCCAGAATATCAATTTTGGGATAAACTACGGTGAAAAGAAGATTACCATTTCTTTTGTTTGTAGTCTTCCCTGATCTCACCTCTACAAAATAGGGAAGGGAAACGCTGTCTACTGGAGTAAATCCCCTCTATAGCTCTGGTTCCAGGAGACTAAATCCCATGGACTTCTCTCCTGCAGTTCTGTTGTCAGTGTGTGCCAGGCTGAGGATGGGTGACAGTGTGATGGATGGCAGCAGGCAAATCCACTCCTCTAATGAGCTTATGAATAAATATATCTTGTCTGCATGTGCAGATGCATGTGGCCGTGAAATAGATATTTCTTACATGCTCTGGCTGTGCGGGTGTGAATATGAATATGCATGCAAACATGTATGCGAGTGCATATGTGAGATTAGAGTAAGAAAAGGGAGGGAGAAGGGAGGGATCCGCAGAAACACTGACGCTAAAGGACATTGTGAAAATTTTTAAAAGCTCATATCTATTCCCAAGACTGTCAGCACAGACACACAGCCTTTGGCGAAGTCATCAACAAAACAGAAAGCACGTCAATATTGTGATTCAAATTCACACGGTGTTGTGCATATGAAAGAGGAAAGCTTCTTTTCAACATGGCAGTCCCCTCAGACACAACCTGGGCTTTCAACAAATAAATGACAAGATCTGAATATGAATTGGAAGCTCCAATATGCAATGCACATTTTCTCATTTGCTGCTGATAAGTGAACGATAACCAAGCGAAAGGAGACATTTCCTTCCCAGCGTCTTTACCGCTGTGTCAGTTGCATACGACCTCAGGCGCCCACTCAGACAAAGACACGGGCGCCCACAGATTAACATACACGCTCACGTACAGAGCAGCGGTGAGGACATACATTGCGCGGCTGTCTGCAACCTAAGCAGAGCTTTATAGAAACTGAGCACGCGGGCTCAGTCACTATGGCAACAGCAGAGCACAAGGAAAGGAAGAGTTGTCCATCTTTTTAGGGTGGTGGTAACGCAGACAGAAGCCGACTTCACCGACACTAAAAGCTCCCAGCTTTCGCTCAAATGCAATCACACAACCTCTTTGTATTGACAAATCTCAGCTGCTTTACAGCGCCGCATCCTCCCCACATCATCTCAATTCAAGGAATTCAACTTGCAAAGATGCAAACTGCTGCAATCGCAGCTCTGATCCTTTGTGCTCTGACCCAGAAAGAGTCAATCTAGAACAATAATGACTCTTTTTTTGACTGCTTCCATAGAGTAATACAGTCGCATCAATATCACATTTCAAGAGTCAAGCTGACTGTTTAGTGTTACATAATGTACTTTTACAGAGGACCTGTTGTGCTCATGATTCACAGCTCAAAATAATGATGCAGCCCCTCCGCTCATCCCCCGTCTGCAACGAGTCCTTTTCTCCCATTAAGCGTTCTTCTGATTGGCTGTCGTAGCAGATGGGTGGGGCTTCTCTTCTCATAGCCAGAGCTGCCCACCTGAGATGACCATATTAGGGATAACTTCTCTGTCCAAGAAGAAGAAGAATTTAAAAAAAAAACAACCAAACAAACAAAGAACTAAGCATTTAGAGCTGTTTGAAGTTTAATGAATCCCTTTAATTAAATTCATTCTTTACTTTTTTCCCCTCAATTTCCCCTTTAATTTTGATGGCATTCTTAAAATAAAACCATATTATTATAACACAGCCATATTTCATGTGTTGCTACATTTAACGTGAATGGCTTTTTCACAATATTTCTTATACAATCTTAGCAAACATTTGTGATTTAGCTGTCCTTTTATGCCCATATGAGGCTTCCCAGAAAAGGTTAACAATGTTTTTGATGTTCATCTTTGGAGCAGTAAAGGCGACTGCCCACAATTAGGCTCATGAAGTTAAAAGGTTTGCAATAAAGTGGATATGTTCGGGTAATTTTGAAGATGAAGAGTTTAGTAATTCATTAAATTCAACATATAGCAACTGAGTTCAAAAGCAACGCAGGCCTGAGACTAAAGTAGCAGAGAGATGCAGTTTTCTATTCATTTCACCAGTCTCCATGAGTGACCCGAAGGCTTGTGCCCAGTGTGCATTTAATAATCCGGCTCACAGACCACAGATGATTTTGTGTGCTTCTTTTGTTGACTTGTTAAACAAAACAATACAGACCAGATGTTGCCGTGCAACACGGAGGCTGCCGACAGTCAGTAGCATGTGCGAGTCCATTAGCTCGGCGTCTGTGTCTGCACACACTCACATGTGTATCTATCATTACAGGCCTTGGGAGGATTAGCGGAGCAAGGTGAGGCGCAGCCAGAATTTTAAGAGGAAGGCGGGAGGAGCTGATTTCCTAAGAAGGCTCATTAACTGAGCTCTCCTTAACCCAAAGAGCTGTTAATTCAACATTTCACATAACCTTATTGGGCTTGGATTAAACCAACAGCACTAAATCAAGTGATTTCAAATGCACAACAACGGACGAGTGGGTTAACCTAAATCTGAGACTTATAGAAGGAGCCGTTTCATGTTACTGGCGTTTAAAAGGTTTTGAAACAACCCAACAGAGGGACAAAGTTGGTAATCCCCACACAAAGGATGATCTCAAGTTAAGACTGAGCTTTAGTGGCCAAACATGATGTGGCTTTTTTTTCTCCCCCCTATGTGAGTCAAAGGCACTGTGGAGCAAAGGCTGTTTTCACAGCAGGAACTTGGGGGTCCTTTTAGGGTTACTCACATCTTTGTGTGCATTTAAAATATAGGAGGACCTTTGTGTTTGTGTACCTGTAGGACAGGGGTTCGCCTGATTGGCTGTTGGTCCCTGCGTACCATTCTTGACCAACCAAAAATCAGTGGCAAGAAAAGATCCCAAGAAAGATGCTCTTCCAAACATTACCGCAGAGAAAAAAAGAGGTACTTCCTGTCCTCATTTTCTTGTGTTTAAACCAGCTCAATGTGTTGTTTGCGCACAATTCTATGTCACTTTATCATTATGTTAATATGTACAACATGATTAATGTTTTAATTGAGTCTCCAAAATGGAATCATTTCAAAATCCATAGGATGCCGTTTCATTTATTGTTACCTTATTTATTTGCTCTGAGCAACATTTTTTTTTAATCCTTTATTCGTTTTTCTAAAATGTGTACATTCTCCTTGTGTCCATAGGGTGAGATATCTGGTTTCAGCACCTTAACCTTCTTTTTGCCTATTTTTTCACTCCTTCCACAGCAGGGTGATCCAGAGGAGTGACCGTGAACGTTTGGCATATTCTTCCCCAGCAGGAGATGAGGGAGGACTGCACTCCTGAGGATAGCAGCAGGGTAAAGTCAAATATCAGGCTCTCCGGGAAAGTGAGAGGAGCACAATAGCCAAGGACACCACTTGATGCGCTGTCCTAATAATAGCAAGGGTGTCTTGACCTTTGTCCCAGCTGTGAACATATTTATAACCTCGCAGAAACACCACTTGAGAACCACACCCTCATCGTTTGGAAGAATCAGTGAGGGTTGGATATGTTTGCTCCTGTTATTTAATTAGGAAGCTACAATAAACACTACAAAGAAAAACAGATCTGATTACTGATCCATGCTTCCAGTTTTAAGCTGTTCTGATTGAGATGGTTCTGATAATGTGTCACTGTCTTTAGCGCGACATACAACGAACATCAAAGCTCCCCAAATGTCTTTCGTGTCAGATAAAAGCTGTAATCAATTGTGGCCCTCGCGTAATCCCATACACATAGTTAGGAGACTGACAGTAAGCGTACAAAGTCAGAGCTGTGATCCAGACAAACGCCTCGTAGGGGTTCAGGACCCTGAAATGACTGAGCAAACAAGTTAACAGCAGAAAGACAAGTACTGAATGTTAATGCTGCGCCTGGTGTCACTGTGGAGTCCTGTGCAATAGTCCGTAAGGGTTTGGATACGCATGGACACACATACACATACAATAACACACTTCTTTAGGTCTCTGTGTATTAGTGTGAGTATCTCACAGAGAAGTGTTTGCTCAGCTCTTCACCAGTGGTATTCGCAGAAAGCAGTGAGGTGGTATATGTAACCCACTGCTCTGTTTTGTAAGCAAATCATTATCATTGCTATTAATAGCACACTGCGGGTTTCTCTTCTCCACTCTACAGCTTTTTTTTCTTCTTCTTCTTCTTTTCCAGAAGGTACGGCTAAATACCTAGATAAAACTAAACGTAAGTAACAACCACAGTAATAGTAGGAAGATAGAAACTTCATTTGTAAAGCCTCTCGTGCAAGATGCAGCCGTTTGCTGTGCCACACAGAGGAGGATTAAAATTAAGAAAGAAAAACACTGAATAGAAATTCCACATTTGGTGCCACTAACACGGCAAAATATGTTAACAGGATTTCAAGAAAGATTGGATGTTTAGAGAGTAAAATTAAAAGAAAAACTCAAGCCTTGGTATTGCTCATAAATACAAAACAAGTTTGCTCTTCTGGTTCCACAAAAATGAAACCTTTTCACTGCAAAAACGCTCACGAAAAAAAAAAAACAGAAAAAGGAATCTAGTGATCTTTGATGTAAGAGATTTTAGTCTAAGTGCAGAAAAACAAAAATATATACATAAATAGGAATCTAAAAGATGTTAATTCTGTCATCAGTTTGGGTTTGATGTCAGAATATTGATTGAAATTCAGCTCTTTCTGCTGTGTCTCATCATTTTTTTTTTTAGGGATTATAAAATTGTAAGATTCTGGGCCAAAAGAGATTCGACACCAGAATTTTCTTTCCCTGTTAAGTTTGTTTCACTTTTGCCAGTGTTGATCCCTTATTTTATACCAGGAAACCAAAGAAATCATAATTTAAAAAAACAAAAAAACAACTGACCTTTTCAAAGTCTTCAAGCACTTAATGACCCCATGTATGGAATGTTTAAGGAGCTTAAAATTGATCTGACATCAGTACAACAGTGTAGCTCATCTAGATAGTGACCCATGTTGCTGAAGGCTACTGCTGGGCCTGGGTTCAACTCCACCCAAACAATATTTCCTGCATTCTTCCGCTCTGTTTCTGCTTTCCTGTCAAAGTTTTAAAGAATATTTCTCCTTTAAGCATCGATTTGTTCAGATCACTAATGTCAAAAACTGAAACATAAAATCTAGATATAATAACAGCATAACAGCAGTCAGCTACACAGTGATAACGTTACTTGCTGGAATTATGGTGGCTAAAGAAAATGCAAAAGTCATTGTCATAAATAAAACACAAAGAAGCTCAAACTTTCAGAGACACCATGATCAACAAAGTCAAACACTTAGCCAAGGACACAGCCTTCCTGTCAGCAACAACAATGACGTCCTTTGTTTTCGTCTTACTTCTTGCAAACTTATTTTGAAATTTTCCCAACAGTCATTTAAGGCCAGGAGACACACTGAATGTCAGTGGGACCTTTCTGCCTAGAGAAACTTAAAAAAAGTTCAAGCCAAGCCTGTAATTGCTAAAGCTGTCTCTGTCTGGGTTGCACTTCTTTAGCTGCGTCATATTACTGTAGCTGTTTTGAAAGCTTTTGGGGAGATTTCTAATTGTAGGTTGTTACCTGCTACACACGCTGGAAGCCGACTTTAAAGAGCATGGTCGGAGTGGGGATCAAAAGGATGACTTCATCTTGCTAATGGCGGCGCTGACTGCATCTTCTCTAATCATAATAAAAGACTGTAATTCTAGAATCCAGGGAGTTGTTACCGAAGGGGCAACACCGGCTCACTTGATAAGTAATTCTACTCATTCGACAACTGCTGTTCGACTGAGAAAGAAAAGGACTTTAATACACACGAATACTAGTCCAGCAAGCAACACATAATTAAATCTCACTTAGAAACTCTGAGAATGAGGAACAAAGTGAGAGCTTTTAAAGGCCAGTGGTATCACACGTAGGTAGAATGACCAAGTGTCTCACATGAGATTTTGGCTGTGTCTCAATATGTGTACTTGTGTGTACTTGCGTTCTCGCGGACTCGTTATACGTCATCAGTCGGAGACAAGTTCACGTTCACATGACCTGTGACATCATCGAGTATGCTGGTGTTCCAATTGCACAAATCGCGGGTCCGTACTCGCGTACTTGCAATTGAGAAACAGCCTTTGTTCCTGTCTTACTTTTGATTGGCCAAGAGAGAGATGTGTCTGGCTATCGATACCAGGGCTAACCACTGGTTATGATGGTGGCTCAGATGTTCTGATTTCATGGTTTTTCTGGTTTGGTTGGTCTGGTTTATAAGCTAGGTTAATGCTTCCTATCTGGAGACTCTTGCAAAAGACATATTTGATCTCAAAGAGCTTCATTTCACAGTTAATAAAACGAATCCCAAAGATTATATTCAAACGGAACAACAGCTGAATTAGCAGGTCTAAGATGCTGTGGTAGATAAAGGGAATGCACAAGTTTATAAAGATATTAAAAGCAAACTTTATCTTTCAGTTATGCTTCATGATCAGATGTGGAAACATTTCATATAACCTCTCAGCTTTACTTTATCTGTAAAACATACGTTTCAGCCCACACTTAGTTTATTTACTGTTGCTTGGTCACTTTATGCATGGCACATATTGTCTGTATGGTCACTCAGGAGGTCTGCTTTTCTAATCGACATCGAATCCAAATGCTACTCTCTTACTAAACACTCAACATAAAACTGACAGTCCAGTAAGCAAATTAACACCACACTCACATTTCCTGTGCAGGTTGTGATGCCAGTAAACTGACCCACGGATGTCGGATTTTAGACATCTGCCCAATTTATTTCATAACTCATTTTTTGGCTTACACGCCATTTGTCTTACGCAGGAGGGAAATTGAGCAATTATATAAAATCAATATCCTTCTGAACCACTGCAAATGGGCACAGTAAGTGAAGTTGACACACAGGTAAGTGTGCCACACCAATTCAGAAGCCCGCAGTTTAAAGCCAGGTTTAAAGTGGGTTGTCTTGTGAAAAAAATTAATAAAAATATGGGCTCACAAATAAATACGGGCACCGACACAGACTGCAAAACACTTGGATGACTCAAGAGGAAGCAATGGTTAAAATAACCTTGAGAAACATACTCAATCTCACATTTTCTCCGGGTGTTCTCACAAGAACCGCCTCAACCATGACTTAAAGTGGCATCTGTGTTCGTCTGCGCCTGTTGAATATCCGTCTTCGCACTTTCAAGGCTTTACAGCGTCCGTCAGGCAACCATCACCCAGCTAATACGTCTAATAAGAGAGAGGGAAATAATACAAAAGTCCTTGCGTCATAACCATAGAGGGATGCACTGCATTACTCTGGAAAAGACCTGTTTCACTCTGCTCCATCAAGTTCAAATAACCCCATGAGGGATCCACCATGAAGACAATAAACATGGCTACTTAGCCACCCTGAAATTGAAGTTCTTCGTGTCATTGCCTGATAAGAGCCTGAATGACAGCTGACAAGGTAAGCTCATCAAAGCACTCTCCAGGTGGTGATACTAAGTGGTGTGAAAACCGGCTGTAGGCGCCTCATCACAAACCATTCACCTGAGACCAGCAATAGCAGCTGGTGATGAGGTGCTCATGTTTTGCTGGCAGACAACGTTATTGAGACATTTTGTTCCGTTCACACACCAGCTAGCAGTCCCCTGGGATAAGGCAGGGAGGCAGGAAGCCTGCAGCAAGAGGGAGGAACCACGTCCCAGCACATGACAAGGTGATTCTGATACACAACAACAAGCGGCTGCCGACTACCTAGCGAGGGGTGGGGAAGGGGGGGGGGGGGGGGGCATTCCCCCCCCA
>VURO01030678.1:16149-33649 GCA_015108175.1 Pelvicachromis taeniatus | reverse complement strand
AAAAACCCCTACCCCCCCCCCCCCCCCCCCCCCCCCCCCTTTCCTCTTTTACTCTAAAAACCACAAATTATGACAACTTTGGTTTGATTATTATTTAATTTCACACGCACTCATCAGCCAGCTGTCTGTAAGCATCCATTTTGTGAATCAGTTAGAGCTCAGACTGCCCATTTCCCCGCAGACTGAGCTGTAAAACCAACCGGTCAAGGAACAGGCTCGCGCAAAACAACATCCGCAAAGGTGCGACAAGAAGCCATTATCGGACACCGGTCCCGGAGGAAGCCTGTATGATGGCTAGGAAGGGGGCAAATTGGCTGCTGTAATGCAAATACATCAGGATTGAAACCCTCATAAAAGAAGAAATGCCAAACACACTCCGACACACACATCCATCCCTCTGTGGCTCTGGAGTCGGTCCATCCATTCACTGGGGAATGTCACTGTGAGAGTGAAAAACAACAGCCAGAGCAGCGGTTGCATTCCCCGGCATGGAAATTCTCCACATGTATGCAGACACTAGTGTGAATATAAAACAGCTAACTTGGTATTCTGCTATCAGTCTGCCAGCAGTCGAGATCAGGCTTGGTTTTAATGCTTTGAAGTATTGAACAAAAATAAACAATTACCGGTAAGCTACTTTCAATCAATCACTCGCTAAATAAATTAACAAGTTTTTGGCCGTTCATGTTAAATTAATCAAGACAAATACAAAAGAATGTGCTTTATTTCTTTATTTGACATTTCAGGTATAAACTAGCCGCATTTACATCCAAGACACCTTCATTTTAGTCTAACTGACTTTTTCAAAGAACTACAAGTTCCTTTTATACTGTAGGTTGTGTGAGTGTCCATCACGCTGCAAAGAGCTGTGAAAATTATGCCAATTAGGCTGCTGGCATATGAAAAAGTGACAAGTTAGACTCGCCAGTGGCTTTGAAACAATTGCATTACATGATTCTAAGTTAAGAACAAGGTGTTCTTTGGTGAGGCGCAAACTTATGAAACCAGGGGCATGCAGACATCATGCCAACCACAATATTGCGAACCATCTCTTCGTAAACACAAAAATGTAGTTTTCACTCTCTAAACCACTAAGATGAATAATACAGTGAATACAAAACACAAAAGTCCAAACAGGATGCAAACTCTGGTCTCCTGCCTTATAAACCTGTGATACCACCGCTTCCTCTCCTTCCTTCAAAAACACTGTGTGGGTCTCTGAAACCAGACAAGGCGTCAACGCACCAGCGCTAATAGACGTGTGTAATGGCGTCTGACAAAAAGGCATTATGCGAGGCCCTGGGAGGAGAACTCATCGCATTATCTGACATATGATTTCCTCTGTGACTTCACTGGGGATAAAAAAGAAAGAAATATAAACTAAAGTTGTACTTTTTTTGCAGTACAAGCATAGTACTGCACACTCCACACCCAAACGTCTGAAGCTGTCAGTAAGAACTGCTGAAAACACTCACCGATCTAGTTCATAACCCGAGAGAATAGGAGATGATTCTGCACACTTTCTAACCTGCAACAACGTATTGGTTACAAATATAATATACTTTCCACAGGTCAGAGGCTGATGACACAGAACAGCTATCTTATATGAGAAGCTTGTGAATTCTTTCAGCAAGTCATATTATTTAAAAAAATAAAGACAAAAACAGACTATTATTAATGTCCATCTATTTTCTGAGCTGCTATCCTAGCCGATCCCAGGTCAGAGGTTGGTCACTAGTCGTCCACCTGAAGTTGCCCTGAAATTGTGTGGGTGTGTCCTGCCATCTCTCCTGCCTTAGGGGCCATTTTTTTTGTACAGCTGACTCCCATCAGCAATCAGAAGCACTTAAGGCCAGAGAACGGTGAGCTCTAGTGCCAGAGAGCCATGTTGGGTTGTAGTGAGCTGTGTGTGGTGACTGTTTGCTCCTGCTCTGTGGAGCTGAGTGTGTTTGGTGACTAATCCTTTTTTACTTACTTTTCAGTTTACTGACCAACACCTGAGTTTTGTTTTGTTCCTTTAAATGGTGAAACCAGCTTGATTGTCTCTTTTAGTTCAGTTACTAATAAAAGCATTAAACTTGAACCATTGTGCCTCCCTGTCTCCTTTTTTTTCACCCCATTATTTTACACCCCACAGAGCCCCTTTTGTAGCGGGAGGGTCACACTTACTGCAGTGCAACTAGGCTCCTGCAAGCTATCTACCATGAAAGAGAAATTTATTTAAAAACTAGTAGAATTAGTAGAATTTTATTTTCATTACTGTAGGTCAGGGGTCTCCAACTCCAGGTCTCGAGGGCCAGTGTCCTGCAGGTTTTAGATGTGTCCTTGATCCACCACAGCTGATTTACATGGTTAAACGACCTCCTCAACATGTCTTCGGAGTTCTCCGGAGGCCTGCTAACGACCTAATCCTTTGATTCAGGTGTGCTGACCCAGGGTGTGCTGACCCAACACCTGCAGGTGTTGTCTAAAACCTGCAGGACGCCGGCCCTCGAGGCCTGGAGTTGGAGACCCCTGACCTACAGTAATGAAAATAAAATTCTACTAAGTTCAACAGTTTTTAAATAAATTTCTCTTTCATGGTAGATAGCGTGCAGGAGCCTAGTTGCACTGCAGTAAGTGTGACCCTCCCATTACAAAAGGGGCTCTGTGGGGTGTAAAATAATATCCCTGTAATTCAGACCCTGGTCCAAAAAGTTAAAATGCACTTTTCATCCAAATACTCTTAGTTTTGGGCAGCGTCCTTGTGGTGGAAAAGGCCCTAATCTCATCAATTAGTCCATTTGATTTTGGAAAGCCACATTGAAAATTATGATAAATGCTGAGTAAGATATTAAATGGTCTCATTCAGGTCAAAAATGAGAAGGGTAGAGAGGAAGCACCAGCCGCACTTCATCGGTGAAATCCACAGAACAAAAGCGGTGAAGTGGAAATTATCGTGTTTCATTTTAGACTGCAATAAGAGTCGTGTACAAGGACCACTCCATGCCTCGAAATAAACAGAACCACCTACTCATCAAGGTGTTCAGTTCAAAATATGTATGAGGTGGCGAAAAAAAAAAGGCCGCATGAAATCATATTTGGCCCCAAACAGTTCCTGCCAAGCACAGACATTCTCTCTGTTGATAACATCTAATGTCATATATACAAGTCTATTTCCCCTTGAAGTTCCTCAGATTTACAGGCAAAATTACAAGAACAGAAAATTCATACACTTGGCCTCCCTCTAAATATTACTTCATTTCCAGTAGTCATAAACTTTGCTGTTATAAAACAGAATAAATGTGCACCGCAAAAACTCTTACCAAGTATATTTTTCACTTAATACAAGATATTTTTACTTGAAATAAGTGAGAAAAAAATCTGCCAGTGGAACGGGAAAATTCTCCAGTTTCAAGATTCACTGTCTAAAAAGAAGAAACTATGAGGGACGAGAAACGAGCTCACCTTTGTTTTCAGCGACTCACTTTCTCATTCGCACATATTCTGCACATTCACACCATGCGCACATAAAAGCAAGAGGTGAGAAGAGCAGGTGCTGTGAAAGGCGAAACAACATTTCCTGTCAAGACTGCAAACGTTTCTCTATCTCAAGTTTAAAGAAAACTTCTCTTTGGAGATTCGGTTGCTTACCTTGGCTGATGTGGCTCAGGTGAGGGTCTAGACTGGGTGAGCGGGGGTCTGCCAAGTCCTCGCTCCCACCATCTGCAGAAGAGGAGCACACAGAGAAAGACAGGGAGTGAGCTCGGTGGTGATGGCAGCGCGGCGAGGAGGTGCGAGTAAGCAGCAAGGCCACTTCTTCCTCCCCAATCAGCCAGATGTGAGAGCTGAGGACACCCAGGAGGCTGCTCACACACAGACCCTCGACACCCTTCCTCCTGGGGCCCAAGCGGCCCCTTATAGTCGCGAGAGAGGAACGTGCTGCTGAGCTCCATTTTTTCCGCCTCCACATGTTTAGACTAAACAGTCAGTGAGCCTCTATCTCTAGGCAGGCCCAAGGCTGATAACATAATAGTTTACATTACAACCATTCTTGCATGAAGAGCCGCGATGGAGCCACAATCAAAGAGCTCGCTGCGACACACATATGGTTAAATGAGGGATGACTTTGACTTGCAGTCAAACAGTGGGCGTCTCCCAAGATAGATCCACATACGGCTAATGATATGAAGATCAATTACGCATCAGGGGATCAGGCAGGCAGAATTAGCCACAGTGGATGGAGCTGAAAAGAGCAGGTTGGAGGGTGGGGGCAGCATCAATGGGCAGCACAGTCAGTGTCACCGGGGGATTGTTTCATAATCCTGCTCAAGTGGAGATGGATCTACTGTAAAGCACGACAGGCCAGCACAGGAGGGTGCGGAACAAATGATTTATGCTCAGAAGAAACGGATCCCAATAGAATTAAGTGAGCTATTAATAAAATCTAAACTGAGCTACTTGTATGAAAACTAGTCTGTGGATTATCTGAGTAGAAGGATCAAAGATGGTTGCATTAAACAGGAAGGGAAGTAGGCTTTTCTCTTTTTTTTTTAAATCACAAAAAGGATTAGATGTTTTGCCTCGTCCCTGCATTGCCTTTCAATCAGTGCGCTCATCTATTGGTGCAGAAAACCCAAACAAACACTCAAGCATTATCTCTCCCATCGCAGATTCACACATTGAGCCACGCAGCAGGCTAGATTAGCTTGCTGGTGGAAAGATCAAGCTTGTCGATGGATAGATAGAATAAGCCGTGGGGCATGAATGTGTGAGAACTGGGCCGACTGTGGAAGGGGGCTCTCTGCAGAAGATTTTTCTGTGTTGTGGTCAGGATTTGTCTATTTAAAAAGCTGTACCAACACACTGAAAACGGACAATTTCTACTTAACGGTTTTTGTGTATTTGGCATTTACAGACAGCAGCGCAATCTATATTTCTAACACCTCCATTACGCGCGTGTTCGACGGCAACAAAGCCACCAAAAATAGTTTCTCACCTTGTGTACCTGATGAGCCATTTCGCCCAGTAAAATCAATGGTGTGAAAAATCAATACGGGCCTTGAAGACGGCGAGCAGTAGCTACAAGAACTGCTTGCACAGTGATACGTGAAAACGTGCACATGCAAGCACAAGTAAAGTGTATGAGGTTGCATGAGCAGACAGCTCCATGATATAGTGCATACTTAAGCATTTAGGGTGATTTATTTATTTATTTTTTTACTTGTCTTTCTTACATGTACAGTAGTAATTATAAATATCACATAACCACAGAAACTTTTTCATTGTATTACAAGTAGAGGAGGTACTTGGAGGTGTGCTTTGATTACTAAATGTCAACTTGAATGCCCATCGGGAGCACCAGTGCATTTCCAGGTGGCCTGAAGGTTGTTATGGGCTGCCCCGAAGACTCACCTATAATAAGCGAAGCAGCAATGAGTTTCTCCCAGAATCCAGGCAACAGATGCGACTCTTGCTCTCAATAGCGTCTATAGTGCCAAAGACTCATAGATCAGTGCTTGCGGCCTCTTTCAAAACATGCAACCTTTGTCTGCCTTGTTACAGATGACATTTAGACAGGTGAAGGTGAAGCAAAGAAGCCACCAAGGAGAGAGGGAGAGAATGCAAAAACTGCTTTAACAGCTATAACAATACAAATGGCCTTTTTTCAGTTTCAGTAAATGTATGAATGTTGGGTTTTTTTAATACTTTTGCTTGATACTTAAATATAACAATAAATAAAACCTTGGAGGTGTATCTTTATCTTTGTGCATGGTATGCACTACAATTGCTAGTAGATTTTTGCATAGCCATAGCTTGAAAACTCAGTATTTACATTGGCAGCTAGTCTGGCACCCTTTGCACCTTCAAAACAGATTACTTTCAAGTGCAAAATACTTACACTTTCAAGCATAGTATTGTACACTTCAAATGAATAGAGTGAGATGGAATTTAGTCAAATTCTCAGTCCCGATGATTGTCTCTGAGTACCGTTGGCTGAAGCCATGAAGACAGCAGAAACAACATTTATTTAACAAAAACAAAACAACAACCGGTGACAAATTGCAAATTACAGAGTCAGACTTTGTGTAAACATTGCTACTAGTATTTTCCCTGAACCTATTTGCGCACAGCAGAGCAACGTTGAACGTAAATGAAAAAGTGAAACACGATTACAGGAAAATATAAAAGATCCCATCGGAGGGACCTGCCGGGAACTGCAGAGATTCTGCTTAAATACCAAACACTTCTGAAAAAGAGTCTCCTGAACTGCTTGGACCAAGAACAGAGTCCAATATACTCTCATATAAATGGTAACTTTTATCCAGGTTGAAACTGAACACAGTTTTAATTCTGCCAGGCCAGAAGATGAACTGTTTCGCTTCTGCTTATCTTATTGGCCAATTTCATACAGGGCATACCTGCTAAAGCTGCTTGACCCTTGATAAAATTCCTGCTGCCCCTGCAAGCCACTTTGCAAACCCACCTGTACTCGAGCTCCTCTACATCATGCAGTTTCTGACTTAATCTGTGCCTCCTCAGGTCTGTGCAGCGGTCATACTGGAGGTTTCCTTGTCTTTAGGCTTTCCACATCTGTACATGAAAGGGCGGGCAGTTCCCAGAACAGGGCTATACTTTGAAATATAAATTACTGCTGAAGGAAAGACAAATCTCGTTTGGGCTAAAATGGTCTGACAGAAATTACGGTCACCCACTGAATAACAAATCTACGTTAAGCCTTTAAATCACTCTGTTACTGAGGTTTTTGGAGCCTCTTTCGCTCCACTACAGTTTAAGGCCTGAGAATCATATCTTTTTGTCACCTCTATTCAAAAGAAAGATTTCTTCTAAGAAGTGCTCTCGTTACCCGTGATTTCAGTACAATGTCCAGCCACACGGATCAATGGCCTATTAGGCAGGGAACATGAAAGGGGAGGACCCATGGCTGATGGAAATGGAGATATTTTCATTAAAACCTGCAAAAACAGACAGTGGACATCATTGGAGGTTCTCATAGAACATCTGCCAGCTACTAGTGAGAATGAAACCGAGCCAATATGTGCTCTGCAGCACGTCCTACTCAACTGTAAAATCAAATCACTGCTGTCACTAAACGGGGAAAAAAAAAATCAGAAACAAAGATACAGTACGATGGTGCACTCGCCATTTCTTCGCCACTGTAACGCAACCGTTCTGCATTGTGGTGTCAAAGGAGCAAGCCAATTTCAAATGTGGACAAAGAATCATTATGGAAGGAGTCAGTGTGACATCTGATAGTTATACCATGGAGCAGCAGCTACATCATCATTGAGCCCGACTTCCATGGACCTCCTGATGTTGTCAGTTCAGTGTAAGCTTTGCTCCTAAATGAGCTCTCTTTTACAGGTACTGTGAAAGAGTGATTACTATAAATACTGATGTTTAACGCAGAGTATTTGGCAGAAAGTTTAAGTTCTTTGGGGGGTTTCAACCACCAAGTGATTAAGTGGAAGAAAATGATTTAAAATATACTATTTACCTGTGACTAATCAATCAGGTTGAACAAAAATGGAGCCAATAGACTAACCCCAAAAGTGCAATCAATCCCTGTCATTGACTTGAGGGACACTGCAAAATAACAACAGCCAGCAAAGGAGAGAGAATAAAATTGTACCTGAGCTGTGTAAGTGAGAAACACCCTGGACACTTGGAGCCCAGAGAATCGCATCCTTCAGCTCAATGACTTCACTCAGTGACAACACAGTGATGCATTGCTTTGCTCAGTTCCTCCATGCCTTTTCTTCTTACCTTTGCTTATTGCTTCTGTGGGACTCCAGTGTTGCTGAGTAGCCAGCTTGTTGTCAGTCCCAAAGTTTCTCAAGAGAAGGTAAAATAGTGCACTAATTAAACACCAGTTACTCTCTGTGCCAAAGTATTTTCCCCATATCAAAATCATAAGTTAGAAGTAAAGGAGACAGGAATACTTTGCCCTGTTTTATGGCTTTATTTTGCCCTGAATGCACAAAAACAACATTTAAAACAGACACAATCGTAAACAATTCTGCAAGTTCGGTTCAAGAAATTACACGTGCTTGAATTATCCTGGAATCCAATGAGAGATTTCTTTTTTTAAGAGCTAAACGATAAATCACCCATCCCTTCATTTTCTAATCCCAGTTGACAGATAGGGGATCTGCAGTCTATCCCAGCTGTTTTAGGGCATGAGGTACACCCTGGATGGGTCACCAGTCCACAAATCACAATCCTTGATCTGCCAAGGGAGTCATTTGAAATAATGAAGTTTTTTTCTGTTGAAATAAAAGAAAATCCCATCTTTGCATATTTCATAAATTACTGTAAAAAGGATTTATTCCTCATCATAGAGTAAATTTTGGGGGTTGTGGGATAAAAAGTAAACGGTTCCAGCGACTTAACTTCTTCATGCAAGAATGCATGCTTTATCTGCCGCTGCTGTTGTTGCATAACAGGGTCAAAATGAGGCCCTATGGCACCTCTACATCCACGACGTGGTTCAGATGTCAGTTTCAGTTCATTTATCAGTTGCTTTCTTTAGTGAGGATGAATAACAAAAGAAAAGAAAAACACGGGGGGGTTATACTAATCAGAGTGGCTTCACCAGCATCCCAAACTACCTGTGCTGTCCATTCAGCATGTAAAAAAAGATCGAAAATTGGGATTGTACCAGTCCATTTTATATATTTCCAGTTTGCTTGGTACCTCAACGACCTACGACTACTCTAGCTTTCACTGGACTCGTGGGTATAGTAAGATGCAATATTCACATTGGTGGTGTCTGTTTCAAATGTGTTACTCCCGTACGTCATCAGAAAGACGGTCTATATGCGAGCGAGGATAACGAAACATCCTGAAATCTATTTAACACATCATAAATTACACCATCTTGTCCTAATTTTCCAAAACAGAGACCAATTCATAGTGTTGGAAATAATAAACTTCACATTTCAAAAATGCAAATGCCAAGAAGTGAATCAGTGCTGCGTGCCTGTAGAGAGCAACAAATGTGACTGCCAAGCTACAACAGATGATGTCACCAGAGAGGACGCCGGGATATGATTGCTCAAAGGCCTCATGTTTAAACAAAACTCAAACGCACAACATAAAGATGCAGAGGTTCACGCATGCTCGAGGTTCTTAACTAAAGGTTCTATTGACTAAACTATTAATGGTTAGCTCTATAAAATGAGTTGGTCGTACCAACTATGATATTAGAAGACATTCAAATTGGAGTGTTGCAAATGAGAAACCTGCAGGAAATCCAAGCATTCAAGAGGCTGGATAAAGTGTACGTTTGGCATTTGCTGAATAAATGACTCAAGTGATTGTGAAAATTGCTGTCTATTAAGTTTCTGCCACTCAAATAAACATATAATTTATTAATCAGCGAATGGTTTTTAGCACTAACTGCACAAGTAGGACACAGTTTTTGGCAGACATTCAGCATGAACTGTACTATCATTACCATCCAACTGAGCACTAGACCCAGTTTAACTGCTATGGCTGTGTCATAGACCTAAAAATCACTGGCTACTCATGTAATTCTTTATAAAGGTCACACACTAATATCTAATTTATTTTGATGACAGCACACTTAAATGAGTTTATGCAACGTCATTGCATTCACTTCTGTCCAGAGTCTTGTACTGATGATGGGCCTATTCTCCACACATCCTACAGGTTCTCAGTGGGGTTACGGTCTGGCCTGAACCACTCTTTCACAGTTTAACACAAATTTCTCCTGCATTGTCATCTTTGAATATGAAAAATAAAATTGACATTGAAGACATTCACGTCATTTGGTGGTCACGTGGTCAGCTGACCTCAATTGTTATGCACACGATGTTGCTGAACTTTGACCAGTTCAGCTGAAGCACCCCCAGATCAGAACACAGTGAGCACTACGCAGACATGTGCACGGACAGGAAAAGCTGCAGACATTCCTGCACTTCTTTGAAGCCCCACCCCATGTGGCGGATGCACAATTGCTGCATTGTAATGTAAAGTCTCTGTGGATGAGTCCGTGCGGTTCACCATGTTCACCAAATCATGATGAAATTTACATCCCAAGCAGAGCCTCGTGGCCTTGCTAACATGGAAAGTATAATCAAGGCCTTCCCCTGGTGCACCCTTCACTCTGGAACAAGGTGAATCTGGACTCAGCAGCCCACATTACCTTTTTTTTAAATCTTTTTGCTCCTTAGCAAAGTGAAGATTGTCTTCCCCCCCCCAATTATCCTCACTGACAAGTGGCTTTCTTAAAGCTACACAGCTGTTCAGCCCCAGTTCCTTGACTTTGCATCGAGTGTGTGGAAATGTTCTTTCTCCTATTATCGAACCCAATGATGGTATCTACCTTTATTTTAGCATTTGCTCACCAATCAGGATCATTCCAAAGTTTTGTTTCTAAAAAAAAGTTTCCTCATCAAAGGTGATTACTGCCATCTTCCCAAGTGTTCACAATGTGTTGGACACGTTTTGATCCAGTATGTGAGCCCGTTTGCTTTTTAAGTTTATTTGGCTTTTTGGCCATCACACAGCCAAATCACCCTCTCGTTGCCCTTTCAAAATGACTGACACATGGTGCGGTGTGTGTTTCTTCTGCATTAGCAATGTTTTGGAAATGCTTGCATTTAAAGCTTGATGTTGAAACCACAGCTAGTTGTCTGCTGTACTTTTCAATCTGAAACCAATTTTATACCCGTTTTGGTCCAAATAGCTATTTATACCTCAAACACACAAACTAGCTCAGTGAGATACTCGTCCTCTTGTTGATGGCTCCAGTGATCAATTAATCATTAAATCATTTCAGCCCATATGCTACAGTGTGCGAGTCCCAGAAAAACTCTGTGCTCCTCAGGTTTGACTTTCATTTAGGGCAGATTTAATCACATTCACAACAAAGTGGAGCAACTTAATGAATCACAGCGCCACAGTGTGCTGCAGGGAGCCATATGTGAGCACAGACATCTGCTCGCCTGTAAAGTTGGTGGGTATCTTCATTAGTGCCAGCCTCAGTGTACGCTAACATGAAAATGCATAGGATCACACACACACACACACACACACACACACACACACACACACACACACAGTAAGACGGCTTCTCAAATGACCTCTGTCCACTGCTGTAGTGAGCCAATCCTGGTCTACCACAGGAAGTGGACTGTTCTGACATCCTGCCAAAAATGAAACATTAGGGAACCACATCCAAATCCCAACAGGCACACCGCGCACACACACACACACTTACTGTACATGCAGTGCTATGCACAACAGAATATATCCATATCTATAATAATCTGAAATATAACTACCTCCAGCTCCACACCAGTCCAATCCCTTTAAAGGGTCTGTGTCATCAATAAGTATGGAAGCCCACCTCTGAACTGAAATCAGCTTTTCTAACATTTGTTTTGACAAACCACAGAAGATTGAATGAAACGCAGCAAGACCGCAAAATCATATAGAGAGCAAAAATACACCAGCAGACACACACAGCAGTACAATTTGGACACTTGCTTTCAAACTGTGGGCATTTCTCAAGACAAAATACTTCGTCTCTCGAAATAACTTGATAAGTGTAAAGTATTCATGTTTATGTTGTAAATGTAAAAAGTGAGCGACTACAGCCAGAGGCTTAGCTCATCAGGACTGTGTAGGTGTGATTATATCAAATCTTTGAGACCACAGGATTAATAGGTTGTTTGAGAACAAATTGCTTAATTTTCACCACTTCCAGCTTTTCTACTTAAAGATCTGTTGCCTTTAGATGATAAACAGCATCATGAACCTAATATCTATGCATTTTGCATCATTATTTATGACCACATAGAAATTCTAATGGCCACTTTTCTTATTCTGACACAGATGAATTTTTCAATAATCTAAAAAAATGACACCTAAAAAAAAAAAGAAAAAAAAGAAAAGCACAAAAACCTAAATCCTCATACACGCCTACTTTAGTGCACATTTACGTTAGCCACCTAGCTGGCACTGACACCTGTCCCTCCTTAAACACATACACATTAACAAGATTACATCCACTAGAAGCTTTGGTAAACACCATTAAGGCTGTGCTGCTCAATGCCCCAACCTTGTGGTGATTTTAAAGCAATACGAGAGGAGGGATGAGGCTCAGAGCGAGGTGCACTGAACTGTTTGTCACTGGCTCTATTACCTGCAGTGACAGGGCAAAAGACAATCCTGTCGGCTCTTAAGCAGTCTTATATCAAGGGAGGACAAACTGCACCAGATATGAAGACTCCCAGCAGAGGAAATAGTGTTTGTGGGAACAGTACAGTGCAGGTAAGAAGGGGCCTTAGAGGGCAGACCAGCAGTTTCACAAGCTGTTAACTGTGTTTAGGACAATGCCCATATCAGCTCTGATTTAATGTGTGGATCGCTCTGTTTTACAAGCAAGAAGGCTAAAGGGAGAAAAGGCAAGCTAGCCAGCTTGTGAGCAAGAAAAGTGGTGTACTGTGTGGGTAGTAGACACTTCTGAATGTTTCTCATGATTACTGCCTACTGATGAGAATAATGCTGCAAAAACTAAATGTTTATTTAAAAAAAACAACACACACACACACACACACACACACAGTACTGATTGCACAAAGAGGATCTGTAGGCTGTGCAGTAGCCTGTATGCATTTTTTAAATGACATCTATATTTAAGACTGCACGTTTGGGATTACAGAGATTTTGGACATCAGCGGTATCGTAACAATTCTACTCAAATAACACATTTCACAAAAAGCAGAAACCTATCTACACATAAAAGGCACAGTGTGTCCTTATCAGCACTCTCTTTGTGGTCTGATCAAAAGCACTGCTAATAAATAGTAATAACGATTCATGTGGCATGACCCAGCTCAGTAGCTGCATGAATCTTTTAAACAAAGTTAATGAAAAATACTCATCGTGAAAACCCAATTTTACAGTTTATTTCTTTTTTAATTGAGTTACTGCTTAAACTATGCTGTTGTCAACATATCCTGTTTTCCATATAAAGATGACGTCCATGTAACATCCTTGTGTCCTAAACATGAAACAGTGCATGTGGGGTCCCGCTAGGATCAGTCTTTGGGCCTGTTTTGTTTGGTCTGTTGCCTCTTGGACATATACCGTATATCTGCTAGTAGTGGCCTGTCTCTTATTGACGCCCGTTTCTAAAAAACGCCGGGTTTGAAAACATGTCACGACAAATAGACGCTGGTCTCCAATAGTAGCCAGGCGACCTTTGTCCCTCCGCGCTGTTGTCGGTCCTCCCACGTCTCGTCACTCGGTCAGCTGTTTCCAATCAGCCCTCATCTACAACCAGCTGCATTTAAGCTGGATGCGCTGCGACCGTCAACGTGGGATTATTACACTGAACTGTGACTGTGACTGTGAGCGTAGCATATGATGAACTGTCGGCTAGTGAACCTGCTAACTGTGATTTTCTGGTCTTTTACTTCCTCTCCTGAAGAGTCGGGCAGAGAGAAGATTAGGGGAGCACCACTCGTGCACTGGGCTACCACAGACAAGGAGACACTCGGGAGCAAAGGAGGAGCATAATTGGGAACGGCATTATTTGTGAACTGTTGGAATACGTTTTGGAGCACTGTAAGTAAACACACCGTCTTTTCACCTCAGTCTAAAAACCGCACCTGGGTCCTCTTTCCCTCTCACTTCCACAACAATTCTGTCTGAGAAGGGAATAAGAGCCGGTCTCCAATAACCACAGGTCTCTTTTAAACGCCTGGCTGGCCGGATAATTTTTTGAATAAACGCCAGGGCTACTATTGGAAGATATACGGTACTCTCCCAGTGATGATGACTGTCAATTAAATGTTAGGGAAAACACGAAAATCTAATTTCCTGCTTCACTGCCATTAAAGGTGACTTCTAATTTCTTGCAGCTGAACTTGGATAAAGTCAGTGTTATTAGTACTAATGATTTCTAATGGTTACTGAAAGCAATCTTAAACTTGGAATAAGCTTTGATCAACAGCTCAGTTTCAAGAAGCACTTGAGTCTTTCTAGTTTAAGATTACTAATATTGCCTCCACTTTATATATCTCAGAACTACTAACACTTTATACTGCACTCAGATTTTTCAGATCTGGGAATCAGCTGCTGCCACAGGTTCAACAGTCCACACTTAAAGCAAAGCAGGGACTGAGCTTTTACTGTTCTAACCCCAACAGTTTGTAAAAGCATCCTCTGGTTCCAGTTACAGACAGATTTAAAAAAAATATATAAATTTCTAAAACCTTTTCAAAGCTTTACCACTTCCTTCTTTATTATTGTCTTATTGAAATGTCTCCCATTTTATGCAGGCTGGAATACTTTCATGCTTTGTACATTGTAACTCTGGTGGTTCTTATTATTTGTAAATTGGTCTCAAATTCCTTTTACAAAATTACCAAAGGAAAACAAAGAGAACTTCATTTCTAAGCTAAGAGCACTACAAGTGATGTAGATTAATCACTGCTGCTTGTTGCTTCCCCCTCATTTGTTGTTCCTACATATTGGTTTACCTGCTGAGGGCATGCTGTAAATCAGAGGCATCTTCCAATTTACCAAGCAGCTGCAGATGCAATAAAGAAGAAATATCCTTATAACCCAGTCATGCCCACAGCACTACAGGAGTATCTCTCTGTGTCCTCTTGTTATGTAACTGTTGATTACCCAGGGGCTATGACAAATTCTAATGCAGGGCTTTTATTTTTTTTAGCTGATACTACTACTGCTCCTCTTTTTTTTATGCCTCACCTGTGTTCCCTGCATTACACAACACAGCTAGAGTTATCTTGAAAAGAAAATGCTAGGTTAAGCTGCACAACTCCAGCATGCTACTCTAGCCTCAAAACGTTTTAGCCATCTTGTCTTCAGAAAATGATCCCAAATCCATCATTTTGTATAAAGATGAAAAAAATACTTATTTATCAAAACAGCCTTTGAAAAAAAAGTATGTAGCGGTAGACTATTAAAGAAAAAACTGTGGTATTTATAATTTTTTTGGATATCTTAGTAGATAAAATAGATGAAATCTGTTTGTCTGCTTACCCCTCCATCACAACCAGGAATTGAGCAACCATGTTGACACCCAGGTACACCCTAGGCCCCCTGGAAGGTTCTTATCTGTATCGTATATTATGCTATCATCATGTTGTCTAGCACTGCAGTGTGCCAACAAAACGGGCTAATTATCCCACATTTTATATTGATTCTATAAGCCAGATCTATCGCCTAATAGGTTTTTATTTGTAACCTTTTCAGTGCAATTGAGGACGTCAGTTTTCCAAAGCTCAAACAGATCAAATTATACTGTAGCACATGCTAGTATTAAGTAGTAAATATTATCTTACTACATATTTATTTTTCAACTCTAATACATTAGCATGTGCTATTTGAGGTTAGCAATATGTACCATCATAACGGTTTTACATAACGGTACATAAGAAAAATACTCAAATTATTTTTTGGCTAATTGATTGTGGCAGAAATAGAGTGAGACCACCACCACCACCAGACAGTTTTCTTGAAAAATAAAAGGCAAAATGTTAAAAAGAAATAAATCTTAAGAAGTAACACGTTGCCATGTGATCAACCACAACCCACAAAGTCTCATCATGTTGTTTCAGATCAGCAAATATAACAAAATGATCAAAATGTAGCCTATTTAAATTTTTAAGAACACCAGATGCTTGATTGGTGTAGATGCTGCTTGTCCTCATTACTCAATAACTTAAAATGTGAAAAAAAAATCAGTCTTAATGCAGTCTGGAATGGTAGACAACCTCTAATAAGATTAAATGTATGTAAATATGAGACTGAGTTTCGAATATAATAAGCTGATCCATGGAAGCTTTGCCCCACAGCCTACAGGATTCAAAGGCTCTGCTGCCAACATGATGGTGCCAGACACCACAGGGTAGCCCAGAGGCTTCAGAACTATGTTGGCAGCACAAAAGGGCACCTACAAAACATTAAGCACGCGGTTTAAATACTGTGGCCAAATGCTGTAATGTGGAACATTAACGCTCAATTGGAGTGATATTTTTGGCCACATGGTAAATTAAGTCCAATATTCCCATTTCAGTTCTGTTTTTGCTCTCTAACAACTGCTGAGGGAAATATCAGGCTCTTCTGTTTTCTGTGCGTTTGCCATTTTGTGATGAGCAGGTGCTGTAGACTTTTTTTTCCTTCCACTGAAAAAAGATGCAGCAAGCCCAACATAGTGATAGATGGGATTAAACCCATGCCGAGAAATTGCAGCAAGCTGAACAATAAGCTGAAACTTACTGGTAAGTTTGAAGGAGTTGAGGGGGGTCAATTTGCAGGTGATAGTTCTCCATTGGTTCAACACCACTATTGCTTATAAATGCCATCCAACCATCCATTTCCTGCCACTTATCCATGTCCAGGCCTATGCAGACACACTCAAGCCTCCCCCTCCCCATCCGCCTTCTCCAGCTAGGCGGAACACCAAGGAGTTCCCAAGCCAGTCAAGCGATATAATCTCTCCAGCATCCTGGGTCTGCCCTGTGGCCTACTCTCAGTTGGAAATGCCCAAAACACCTCACCTCACCTAGGAGGCGATAGTTCTCCATTGAGTTCTTCACTAGGAGGCATCCTAGTGAAGATAGTGGCATCACCTTGACTGGCTTCTTTTATGATGGCGTAGCAATGACTGTAGCCTGAATCTATCCTGGATGACCGAGCTCTTCACCCTGACTAAAAGGGGGGATTCTGATTTCTGGCATCTGTATCCGAAATCAGCACTCACCGCTCGTGGCCATAGATGAGTAGGAACACATGTCGACCGGTGTATCTGGTTTTGCTTTTGATTACAGATGCTTTAAATAGGAAATGAGTAATGAGTACAAAGCTGATGTAAGACATTTTACAAGTTTCCATTTGTATTTAAGCAGATCTCAAAAATAAAGGCTTACTTCCTGTAAGGCTCATCATAGAAAAAGTCAGGGTTAGGCATTTGTTTTAGTAAAAAAAGGAGGGTTACTTTGCCATCAAACTTAAAAATCAAGCACTGATGAGGCTATAACATGTTGTTGAGTGATATCTCTTCAAAATATATCAGTTTGTAATGTGTGTTGATTACTCTCTAACAAAAAGACAGGGAAAAAAACGGACAAAAGTTTTTTGGCTTAAAATAATGCATGCCTCCTCCCACCTTGCAGAAAAGCCCAGCGCCTGTGACCCTGGCCACCGAGGTGTATCTGGAGGACAGCGAACAGCACGGTGGTGGCGCCAAGCCAGAGAGGTGACGCATATTTGAGTGGCTGAGTGCGTCAGGCTCTGGCTGACAGCACCACGACTCAGCAGTGTCCTGGATGGATGGAGGTGTTATGATGGAGGAAGCAGGGAGAGTGTGTATGCGTGTAACCAAGAGACAGCGAGTGGGAAAAAAAAAAAAAAAGAAAGAGAGAGAGAGCGAGAAAGAAAGAGAGTGATATGCCCCGACTCCCACACTGCCATCCGATGCCGAGAAAAGCTG
>VURO01030677.1:0-16229 GCA_015108175.1 Pelvicachromis taeniatus | reverse complement strand
ATTTTGCCTGGCGGAAAGGCAGGTGATCAGACACGGAAAAGAGTGATATGTTGGTCACATGTCCGTCCGCCAGCCAAAGTAGTGCCGTACGAATTAGCGCGAAAAAGAGACTAGATTAGCAAGCTGGCTCTGGCTGGCCCTGTACCCATATCTGCAGCAGGTCTCCAAGGTGAACAGCCTCTGGCATGTTAGAACAAGGCAGCTAAGGGAAGTCGGCAAGTCAGAGCCATTTCAGGATAAGGATTGGCTCTAAGGGCTGGGTCGGTCGGGCGGCGGTGCGCGGCCCACTTTGCGGGGCTCTTCCGAGGCTGGTGGAGCAGTCGCTCCGTTGCCCTCCACCTGCAAGGCGGGCCGTGCACCGCCGCTACTAGCAACTAGCCTGCTAGCGCTACTAGCCAGTGTAGTAGCACTCGCTAGCACTACTAGCCCGCTCGCTAGCGCTACTAGCCCGCTCGCTAGCGCTACTAGCCCGCTCGCTAGCGCACCTGCGGCTTTTAGTCTGGTGCGGCTAATGTATGAACAAATTATTTTTTCATAATTTCAAGTTGTGCGGCTAATATTCAGGTGCGCTTTGTAGTCCGGAAAATACGGTAAATTAAACAAGTTACCAAATAGCTCCAATAGATACAAATACCTCAAATGATTATAGAGAGAATTGATCAGTCATTAAATCTGTATGTCAAAAGCAGTGTGCATTTGAGAGTAAAGAGTAGAGCAGCCACCTTTTGGTCGTAAAGATGATTCTCACTCCAACAAAGTCAGGATGGTTTGCTACGAATTGCCTTGAGATGTCCTGGCAGGTCTTCAAAGTCCAGGCTTTGTCATAAGTGCGTCCATCCAAATCATATATCTGAATATCACAGAAGAACAAATTGACACGTGTGAATGGAATGGGTACAGCAGACACACACGGAAATCAGTGTGTGTGTGTGTATGATATAGTATACCTATAATGGTAAAAATACCTCTGGAAGTATAGCGCGAAGTTCAAGATACATAACGTTGTCCATGTAGAAGTGGCTGAGGCCCTGGTAGAAATAGTCTTTGAACACGGGAGCATACGTGACCAGACCATACGCTGCCTGGAAGGTCTCCTCAAACATACGCCACACCGCCGTCTGAGTGGGGTACACTGCCTCTGGATCCTTATCAGTGAAGAGCGTCAGGTTGCCCATGATGCTAAGACCAAGTATGCAGATATGGTTGTGATAAGACCAGCAACTAGCTTATATTCCATCTATCAAACAAACTACTGTTAATAGTTTTCCTGACGCTGAAGTTAAAGTTATGCAGGATTAGTATTAATTCTCTGGAGAACAGCACTTTCTGTGTATGATGAAGATAACAGACTTCATTCCCTTTAATGAGACTTCACCTTGTTCCTAACAGTTTCAGCTAACTGATAATATCTGGATGTAATATTTCACAGATTTAAAGCCACTTAGACCAGAGGTCATAAATCAGAGGCGCACTTGAGGCCACGTGTTAGCGTGTGCTCTCACACATGGTCTCAGCATTGACATTAGCATTATGGAGTCTCACAGAATTCACAGACGATTAAAGACCTCGGTGGCACGATTACATAAAAGTTATGTACGAGTGTTTCTGTGTCTACTAACTTTTTCGACAATGTTACAACACAGAGAAGGTCACCTGTTGTCAAGATCTGTGGCGTTCACGGTCTTGGCCCTGAGGCTTTCCAGCAGGGTCCAAGGAGAGCAATTTGGCAGAGGTTTGGGAAGCTGAGACGAGAAATTGAATCTGATGGACTGGTTAGTAAAGCAAATGTGGCAGTGTGGCCGATAGGTAGCGTTCTTCACCAGCCACTCTACATCTACCATGGAGAAGTCATGGACATGTAGAGCTCCGCCTAAAATTGCGAATCATAGAATTATAATGAAATAAAAACTGATACTCTGCATAAATATTTGGAAACATTTCCTAAATGGCAGGAAACATCTTTATGGAAAACTGTAAACTATGTGATGTATACTGAGCAGATTTCTGATACTGGAAAATGCAAAAAAAAAAAAATCAATTGTGTTGATCTGGACGTAGAGAAGCATTTCGTCACTCGTCCACATGACTTCTTCAGTCTCAGCTGTCTGCAGGTTTCCAACCTTATAAACAGATCCTGCAAAATTATATTTTCAGACCAACTGCACTGACTGTTTCTGGTTAAGTAACATTACACCCAATATTATTGTGGCAAAATTCAGTTCTATCCATGTTTCCGTCAGTAGCGGTGTACCTTTGGGCATTTTCTGCAGCAGCTTGAAGATGGGACTGTTCCTGATGAGTTCTCTGGCCTTGAAGAAGTGCATGGCAGGAGGAAAGTCCTCTCTCGCCACTTCGTCTTGTTTCATTTTTAACAGGCGAGCATTCAGGCGCTGTTCGGCGTCAGTCAGCACCTGCTGCCCACCTGTCTGCATGGAGGACTCCTGCTTTATAAGGGCCTCTCTCTGCTTGGGGTCCGGGATGGACAAGCCACTGGTCAAGCAGAGTATGGACAAACAGACCACAGCCGCGTGGGGTCGCTGTAGCAGGGCTGCCATTGTAGGACGAGAAGGTGGGAGCTGGTTTAAGACAGAAAACATCAGAAGTTAGTGGGAGAGCTCTGCAGCCTCTCTGCGGAACAGAAAACAGTCGCGGTAAAAATAAAAACCTAGAACACCTGCGAAACCGAGAAAACAAGCAGGCGCTGCTTCCTCCGCGGTTATTTCCCTTACACATTTCTATCGTAGTCAAAATCACATTTTAGAAGGAAAAATTCGCGACTTATTAGAGCAGACTAAACAAACACAAGAAAACGGGCTATCGTTAAGTTACCTTACGCTAACAGCAGCACGGCGATTAGCTTAGCTGCTGTCTCGACAGTTGAAGACGACTTTGTAAACAGTCCCGGCGAGAGTCGCTTTATGTACACAGATCAACGGAAAACCTTGGCCGACTGTGTCAGCTAAAAATGTCTGCATTCTCTTTTAAATATCGTTTTTACGACGACATCCTGACGAAAATCAACACTCTCCGCAGCAATAACCTCCGGGAGATGCGATGAGCTCTGCTGTATATGTTTTCTCTCTCGCTGCGTCTCTTAGAAGGCAGCTGATTTGTTGCCATAAGTGGCTTTCTGCGTTATGATTGGCTAAAGCTTATCCTTGGACAAATTTAATTGGTTACCCTAAAAGCGGAAACCAGCCATCAAGATGAGAGACAGAGAAAACAAAGTCACGATTAACGAAACAAGAAATAAACAAATATTTTGACTGGTGACGTTATAATTACCCTGCAAACAAGCAAAAAAAGAAAAAAAAAACAAACAAACTGTTTTACGGAAGGATTTTTCCGTATTCTTTATTTCTTTTGCCTTTTTTAAAAACATTATGGTTTTGTTAATAATAAAAACGAGCAGTGGGTGGGGCAAGAGATACATACAGAACGTCCCAGCCTGGTTTCCTTTGTAGAACATCAAAACAAACTTTGGTCATTGTTTCCACAGCTTCAAGTCAAGTTTAGTACATTTTGATCATATACTAGTTCATTACCATACTGTCATGTTGAGTTTTGCATTTCCTTATTTTAAGAGCTAGTTGCACAACAATGTGCGTAATTGGGCTCAATTAAAGCACCTTAATTACATGCCTCATTTGCATTTTCTTTCTAACGCCAATTTTGGCCTCATTATGCCTAAACAAAAGAATATATTACTTTTTATTAGGAGGAGCCCTCTGACGTCACATCTGTGACTCCTGCAGACAGGAGAAGGGTCAGACAAAGCAGCATTCAATCTGGAGGGTGTTCGTCAGGAGGATAAACACTAATCAGAAGTGATGGTGTAAAGCCTCCAACACATTAATGCACTGTCATGCATCTTGCCCTCACACTGTGGCCTTTTTCATTTCATTATGTTTACCGTTTCAGCTGCTCCAGATTTAAAAAAACAAAACAAAACAAAAAAAAAAAACCCTCAGTGTTTCTTTCTCCAAAAAACAAAACAAAAAAAGCCAAAGTGTTGTTTGAGAAACATTTTTTATTTCTAAGAAATGTACAGTAGAGAAAATACTCCATTCCATTTCCAAAATAATCTATGTCAGTCAGATAAGAACTTGTAAACGTCACATCAAAATGAAAGACACAGGTCTTTTCTTCTCCAATGGCTACTGAGGTAAAAGACGACTGCTTGAAAACATCACAAACATTGAGAGAAAAAGAAACACCAGAATTATATTAAAACAAAGTCCAAAAATGTACAAAAATTCTTAAAACGGGAAATAAATATGATTCACATTTAATCACACCTAACTGGGTTACACTAGTGCAGAGAGATGACAGCAGAGTAAAGTGAAAGATGAACAGACACTTCCGGTCACCTGGTGCCGAGTCTATGCACCAGAAAAAAAAGAAGAAAAAAAAACCCACATCTGTACACAAACACACACCTGTACACCATAAAAATAACATCACAACCTCACAGACCTTATTAAAAGAAACAAAAACTGCCCTTCATACATTAGACAGCACGAGTGAACACACTACGTCCTTAGTGACCCTACTGGGCTCACTAATACTGCCTATTTTAACCAAAAAAAAAACAAAAAAAAAAGCAAGTCATCTATGACAGGTTTTCTGTGATACATTTACAAAATTGTCTCATAGCGTCTAGCTTTTCCCATCTCAGCTTCCTTTCTTGAATATTTCATTACAACGTCTTATAACTTAAGACATTCTAATGCTGCCAAACTGTATTCAGCTCATTACAGACCCCAGACTGGACTACTGCCCACAACCTGTAGGTGGAATGGTGTTTGATCTGTAAAAATTAAGACATAGTGCCATCTTAAAATACTAAATATTGTCCCTCATTCTCTAACAATATTCTTCTGGAAATGCCAAGAATGAAGGTGCAACACCATGGAACAGTGGACGCGTCAGCACCTGCAGGCAGCCTAGTAACCACCTCTACGTGAGGTCGTCAGTGAGCACCATAGTTCGTCACAGAGATCCGACACAAGATTTTTTATTTCCCCGCCAAAGACGGTGAAGCAATGTAAGGCCATTTTATTCTCAGTTCTAGTCGTGAGATCTAAAAGTGGTGCTAACATCAATTCATGCTGGTCACAGAGCGTCACTCCACGGGAGTCTGGCAGAGTACGTGAAGAAGTGGATAGACTTTGTAGATGCCACAGACGGGCCAGATGAGGTAGATCAACTTCCCCAGTGGGGCTCGCACACAAAGCGCCAAAAAGTATTGTGATGGCAAATGATATGACATCAAATTAAGTGGAATGTAGAGTAACAAATTAGATCCTATTAAAATCCAATTAACTCTGACTAAAGGAATATATTAAATTAAAATAAAAAAAAAAAAAGGGCTGTTAATTATTATTAAGGCCAATGAGCCTCACAAGTCACCTTCTTCATGAGGTGGATTGATTTGCCACAGCTGCAGTCTCATTTTCTTTATGCTGTTCCTCCTTGAAATAATTCAGAACAGTACCCGTATAAAGAAACTGTACACCCTGAGGATATGTTTAGTATTGACACGGGGAAGACTCAAAGGAACCGTAAAGGAACAAAGAACTAAAACAGAAAACACTCGGAGGAATGCAAGACACTCAAATAGCCAAATAATGTGTGTGTGTGTGTTTGCTCTGTGCACGTGTATACACCAGTGAGTAGGACGTTGTCCGAAATAAGTCTGTGCAGTGAAGGGCTGTAATTAATATAGTATATACTCTTAGATACATTTAGGCGTTAATAAGTATCGACTAAAATACGACTATCCAAGGCCACTCGGTTCCAGGACGTCCAGACTGACAAATCCATAGTGCAGAACAGAATCACACGTATTCAGATAACAATGACACCACCCTTGCCAGTCCCTCTCTGCTACTCAAAGACATTCAAACAAATGAAGGCAGCTTTGAATGATGCATATACTGTGTGTGTGTGTGTGTGTGTGCTCCAGAGAAAGAAAAACATTACACATTGGGTGGAAATGAACAAGAAATGGGAGATGGGATCATTTGTGCTTCAGGTGGATGATCAGTGTTGTTTGTTCTGTTACAAGCAGCTGCTGCGCTGCATTTCCTGTCTACACATTCACGCATACATTCATAAAAACACACCAAGGCAACTACCAGGGGCTCTTGAGTTGACTAGGTTAGGGTGACAGTCTCGTAGTACCTCCTTTTGTACACCTGAGTTTAGACATGGTTGGAGAAGAAGTAGTTAAAAAGAAAAACAAAAAAAGAAACTCCTCTTTGTCACAGTCCTGTCAGTAGCTGCAGCATCCTGCCCTACAGTACATGGACAAGCTCAGAACGTTGTGTTCAGTGGTCACTAATCCGTCCTTTTACAATCTGACGGCTCATGTAGAAGAGTGCTGTCCAGTGTTCTTGAAGGCAATGTCTCCTGTGTTTGACAGGTTGACATAGTGGTTAAAGGGGGCGGCCCCTCCTGCAGGAGGTTTACAGTTCAAATGCTCACTCTGGGAAGCAGTCATGCTCCCGAAGTGTCCTCAAGCAAGTCAGTGAATCCCTATCAGTTTCACAGCTATTCTGTAAGTGACCCCCATAAGCTCTTGTGGTGGAGGGCACACGAGAAAGAATTGTTCTCCAAGGCTCAGTAACATTTCACATTTTAATTGTACTTTGTAGTAACCAGCTGCCCGGCTGGAGTTTCAATTCCACTGCTGAACAAAACTGCAGTACAGTGGTAGGATATCAGAAGTGGTTTGGCTCCCTGGCTTATCCAGATGCTCGTTGACAGCGTCATCTCTGAAAGGAGAACAACAATCAGTAAAAAAAAACAAGCCTCTCGGACAGTAACCGTCTTGCTGATTGCCAGACACAAGTTTTAACAATTTATGAAGTTACTTTATACTCACTTTAATCGTAGGGCGTCACAATCCCTGTTTACTGCCGTTTGGAGCAGACATCATCTGCTGTCTGTAAATACAGAGATAGACTTGTTAGCTCCGAGAGACATTTCTAGGACAATGAGACTCTGCAACCATGAAGCTGCTTGGTTAAGACTATGATACTGATGTGGCCATCTTCTTTTCTTATTATACTTTAATCTCTAAAACTAGAAAATTAAATTAAAGTAGTGATAACGAATGCCCACCCAAAAATGAGGAGGACCAGGGTTTTGGTCCCCACAAGAATAGTAAACTTCCAATTTTTGGTCCCCATGAAGATGTTAAGCGCGCGCGCGCACACACACACACACACACACACACACACACACACACACACACACACACACACACACACACACACACACACACAAAACTATGCAAGAATTTACCCTGGATGCATGAAGCGTTCTGGTCCCAAACCTCCCTGCTGAATCATCATGCCCTGAAAATTGCCCCCGGGTCGGGGGTGTCTGTACATGGCCATGCGTGTTTGGCCAGGGGAATAGGGAAGCTGCTGGGGCCGCTGCAAAGCTTCCATCAGGTGTGAGTGGGGTCTTTGAGCAGCATAGTGTCGTGGATCAGGGTACGGTTGGCCAGGGTACGGAGACCCATTTCCAACGCCACGGGCCTGGGACATCATATGATGGACAACACCTTGCTGCATTCCTGGATGTAAAGCTCGTGGGTCGTACATGAAGCCGGACGTCATGTGCGCAACAGAGGCGGGTGGATGCTGCATGCTACGGCGTTGAGCAGCAGCATTATGGCTGTCGAGGTCCAGGATTTCTTTCGGGCTTTCGGGCTGCTCCGAGCCCTCATTGTGGGGCCGCTTTGCTGGACTGCCTTTAACGCTGCTGCCTCCACCAGCTTGCTGGTTTTCACACTTGCCTTCCTCTGTGCCTTCAGGATGAGTCCCCGGTTCTGGCATTGGGCCTGGGGAAACCAAACCTGTACCACTGGAGCCTTCAGACCCCAGTGGTGAGACGCTGCTCTCCTTGAGCTGACCGTTAGCCCTGGCACTGACTACAGGTAAGTAGGCATTGTGTGGCATTGCCTGCTGAGACTGATAATGAGGCCGATGCCACTCCTCTGGAGGGTAACCCCCTCTGCCCGTGGCTTGGTTATGGGCCTGAGTTTGGGGATGGGGTTGGGCATAGTAGCGCTGCTGCTGATACTGATTAGGTGGGTACACATTGCCATGACCATGAGGGTGCTGTTGACCTGGCACGTGGTAGGGGTAGGTTGTCCCTCCCTGCTGCTGCTGGTAGTTGGTGTTGGGAGCAAGATTGTGGAGAGCATTAATGGACTGGCTATGGTATGGGTGGTGAGCAGATGGAGGTATGGGCCTATTCAAGTTTGCCCGGTTGTAGTGTGGAAGTGGAGGGTTCCCCATGCCAAAAGTACTCATAGTTGAATTTTCTGGGCCTTGCAAGTGAGGAGGCACGGCTGGACTTTGCCCATCTGGTGGCCCGCTTGGAGGCTGTATACCCACATTACTACCCACCAACTGGGTTCGATTTGGACTAAAAGCCGGGTGTTTATAAACACTGGATGTCATCCTGGCGTGCTGTGGAGACATGGTAGTGCTTCTCGTGTCCAGCCTCGTAGGCTCGCTAGGTCTTTGATCTCCGAGATCTGCTGGACTGGGCTGAGAGGGTAATAGAGGGGCGGGATGGCTAGGTGGCAAAGATGTTAGAGGGGCTGGGTGTGGGGGTCCAGGCTGGGCTCCTTGAGTAGCACCCTGTGGCGTCCCATGCATGGGACTGCTTTGTGTAGTGCAGTGTGGTGAGACACTTTGGGGGACATGATGAGAAGTTAGCAGAGAGTTGTGCTGCTGCGTGTTCTGCTTCAATGGCTGGGGAGAGCTGTGAGGGTGGCTTTCAGGAGAGGCGCCACCCACCTGAGGCTGCTCATGTTCAAGAATGGCTTGCTGGGCTTTGCCTTCCTGATGTACACTCACTGTGACTTTTAAGTTCTCTGGCATTTGCTGAGTGGAATTCTGAGCTGCTGCAACATCCAGTGGTGGGAAGCTCTGTGGAACAAGTGCGAGGCTTTGAGCATTTGGCCGTGGACTGTTTGGTTTATGCTGTGGAGGATTGGGTAGAGCAGGATCGGTGTTACTCGAGTTGGAATGGGATGAAACAGGAATGGCACCATTCCTCTCACTGGCAGAGTTTCCCTGGCTGTCTAACGGGCTTTCAGCTGAACTCTGTGTGGCCGCTGATCCAGAAGCGTTCTCTTCTGATCTGGCCAGGGTTGGGGCTGGGGGGCTCTGCAGTTTATCCGCAAGCCCACAGTATTGCCTTGTGGGGCTAGGGCTGAATGGGCTCTCTTGGCTAACTGGAACCATGTTTTTGTGTGTCGGAGCTTTTTCAGAAATATTGCTGGCAGCCATGTTGTTCTCTGACATTGTGCCTGTTAATGGAAAAACAATGTTGCAAGTTAGACCGTTTTACTATGATTAGAAGTACAACGTATACAGATCAAATGTTAAAAAACGTCCTGTTCCATTTCTTTACAATTAGGTTATAGAAACATTTCAAGGCGTGAGGCTGGAATGATGACATGTAATCCCTTTTAGACTTTCAACGATATCAGCAAAAATGTAACCAAACTGATGAATATTCAATTTGCTGCTTACTGTGAGAAATAATTAAAGTCAAATTGTAAGAAGACAGAAGATGGGGGCTGTGCTGATTAACAAATGAAACACTAGTCTAGTGCTCCATTACGCAGACTGGTGAAATACAGCAAGACAAGGTCAGGTCTACCTTTGGGGTGCAAGTCTGTCTGCTGGGAAGGCTGTCTATCTGGGCCTTTGTCTCTGGCAGGATGCAGCAGCTGAACCTCAGGGGCAGGGGGAAGCGGTTGAGAGGGGTGAGCTGGGATGCTGCCAATTCTTGATGGGGGCACGGGCTGCTGAAAGTTGCCTGTGTGCTGATGAGGGGCACCAGCAGGGGGTCCAGAAGAGGCTGACAGCTGCTGCAGGGCCAGCATCTCTGGGCTTTCCAGCATGGAAGCCAAGCGTGTCCTGCCGGAGGAGTCTGAGTGGGGCACAGTGGGACGTGCAGACATAAGCCCCGGGGAGCTGGCTGCTGCAGTCATTTGAAACTGGGCATTGGAAGGATGGTTGGGATATCCGGCAGCTTCTGGCCATGGTTTATGACCCACTGGCGGGGGGATTCCACCATAACTAAAGGTGCGCTGGTTCACCATGTTCGGATCTTGAATAGACATGCCACTGGGCCTCTCCTGCCCCTGTTGATTCATACCACTCCACATGGTAGGTAGTGGCATGCCAGCAGGTCTCAAGCCTGTGTAGTTGTGCTGAGGTGACCCTTCTGGGCCTGAGAACCTGTTGCCCATAGGATGCACAGTGTGGCCCTCTGGACGGTGGTGGGATGGGTATATGCTGGCTTCAGGAGGCGCTCCAGGCTGTAGGGTCATGGGACGTGGGCCTAAGCACGGGCCATGAGTCGGACCCATGTACGAGTGCTGCTGCAGGTGCTGCTGCTGGTTTGGATCTGGACCCATTGGATACCTAGGACCCATGTGGTGTGGCTCAATCATGCGGTGCTTTGGGAAAAAATAAATAAATCAAAAATCAGATATAAATATCTGGTTGTCTGTTATAACAGCATCAAGATACATCATACACACAATTAGGAGGTTGGGTGTGTGTAATCGGTCAAACATACCTGCATGTTAAAGTTGTGAGGCAACTGGTTTAAGTTGGGGTCTCTGTGTCTGGGCAGGTGAACCTGGTAGGCAAAGCGGGGATCCATGGCCATCCTTTGGGCATACATGTGTGGACCATGAGGACCAGGCTGACGGAGCTGTTAACACAAAGATATTTTTCCCCTCTTACACAATGAAAATTCAGACTCCCAATAAAAACATATTTTTAAAAAAAAAAGAAAGAAAAAAGATTAAAGTCTTGTCTGTGGATACCTGTTGCCCTGGGTGGTATAATCCCCTGATATCTCCTTCCCGGCAAGCCGTCCTTGGAGGAAAGCCGTGGTGGTGAGGGGGGCCATTAGCCCAATGAGGACGATGCAGTCGTGCCAGCCTGGCATCCTCCTCTGAAGTTGCGCTACTTTTGCCCTTTTGTGAGCTTCGCTTACGTTGCGCTTGCTCAGTAGCCTTAATCAAACTTTCAGGGCCGAAAGTTTTGCTGTTACGGTTGCGTTTCTTCTCCTTGCGCTCCTTGTCTTCTCGACTGATGTGGAACTCTTCATCCGTGTCACAATCCTCCGATGGAAAGTGCTTTAATAAGGCTCGGCTAAAACAACGCTCCAACGACTCAGCCATGATAGTGTATTCTGAGGACAGAGAGACACCAACATGAGCTATTCTTTTGTGGTAACCCCCAGGAACTGTTATACCCATGTATAAAAGCACATCTTCAGCAAAGTATCAAACATGTATCACATGTCTACAGCATATACTCAAAGAATAACATTTCGTGTACATGCACAGTCACACACATTCCAACACAGCACAAAAATACTGGCCCAGTGCTAACCAGCTGACCAAGTCAGAGGGCGCAAGCTTGACCCCTGCTCCTTCAACCCCTTGGCTCTACTCTTGCCCCACCCTGGGCCTCCTCACCACTCACCTCCCCCTATTCCCTGAGGAGAGTATTCAGTTGGATGGATGGCTCCAGACAGGGGGCTTAGGGGCTGGAATGTTTCTCTGGCACTGCAGGACTTGAATCCCCCAGAGCACTCGAGCACAACTCAATCACTCCCCATTAATCACTGTCAAGGCTGCCCTGGCCCCGGCCCCAACACAGTACTAAGCCCGCCCCCCTTTCTTCTGCGCTCTCTCCCACTCTCACCCCCCGTGTCTCAACGTACATATGAAATTCTTTTTCAAAATACATCCATAATGCAATGTTTGGTTTTGTTTAAACTGTTTAAAACAGGTGTGTTTTCTGAAACTTAACTTACCGCTGTCTTCTCCATTGTACTCGACGCAGTTCTCAAACATCAGCTTCACGTCAGAAACAAACTCCTCCTTAGCGACATACTCCCCCTTATTGAGCTTTTTCTCAATTGTGGATAGGTCCATAGGAGTCTGGAATAATTAGAACAATAATAAAAACAAAGCCATTAAAACTACGAAACAATAAACTTTATATATTAATGTACAAACATGAAGCCAATGGGGCAGCACTCTGTACCTGGATGATCTCATGATAATTGGGAGCATAGGAGTCATCAACGGGCTCCAAGAAAGGCCAAGAATCTTTATGGGCTTTCAGGGCTTCAAGCACTGAACGACAGATCAGAAGAGAGTCAATTTACACCGACATGGTTTAAACCCAACTCCTCTGGCATCTTGGGATACCTAAAACTTGAGGATTGGGGGTTTTACTCCAATGACATAAGAAAAAAAAAAGAGATATGCCACTCAAAGAACTCAGATCTATGAGAAAATTCTAGCAACAGCAGTTTGTGTCTAGAAGAACTCTGGATTTAGAAAAAAAAAAGGGACGATAAACGATTTTTGGTAATAATGACACCGATCCCCCAATATTGGTTCTAAATACGTACAAAAACCTAAACCAATGGTATCGCTAAGCTCATATACAGTTTGTTTGGATGCACCTTTGCCATTAACGACGGTGTGTTATGATGAGGAGCAAAAGCATGAAAAATGTACGCCATAACACAAGTAACACCATAAAACTGCCAACATTTAAAGTGGATAACATTTATTGTGTAGCAGTGTTGTTCTTCTGTTGAGGATGTGCTGCTGGGAAGTCTAAGGTCGTGGTATTCATACAAAGATTACTACTACAAAAAATGTTAACCCTTTGAAGATCGACCAAGCCCCCTCCCCTGACAACAGCAGTTCCCTTCTGAAGAAGTGAAGGAACACAAACTCCCCAGGTCCTGGAATAAGCCCGATCCCTGCAGGCATCACCTCAAACCCCCTGCTAAAGCTCCGGTGCCAGACACCACCACAGAGATTTTGCGTCTTTGCCGTGACGGGTCAGAGCATCGTCTTCACACAAAGACCAGCTGTTACTTGTGTTGCTTTCAGTAACAGTTCCACTTCACTGTCAACTAAGGAAAAGAAACTGCTGGCCTTACTTTCTGCAACAGCGGTTCTTCTTTTTACATACTTTCTATAAGCAACCAACTTCTGCTTCCCGTTTACGCTACCACACATCTGCCCAGTCGGCATGAATTGTCATGTGATATGCATTTACATGTATGTTGCATGTAAATGGAAAATTAAAACAAAGCAACAGGTAACAATTCTGCAGGCATACCTTTATAAAGAGCAGTGTAGTCGTCATCAATTTCGTAGCTGAAATGTTGAACATACGTAATGTTAGACGGGGGGGGGGGAAGCAATCGTGAGTCACTGCAGTAGATAGTGATTCTGAAACTAAATGTGAATAACTTCCTACAATTCTTTATTCTTGCGTGTTCTCTGGACAGGAGAGGATGGCTCTAAGTTCAGGAGTTCAGGTGGAAGATGTTTTCCTTGAGACAGCAGCCAGGCCTTTTCTTCTCGCATCTTCCGCCTTTTTGCCCGCTCTGACACAGGGGGGCAATTAAAATCACAAAGCATTAAAAACGCCAGTCTCAGAGTACAGGTAAACAATATTTGACTGCTTATTCAGACCCTACAGTTACAGTATAAATTGCTGTCTATTGAGACTGTCAGGGGAGTCGATGAGAACCAGGCCTCAGATGTCACACAGCAGCAGCAGCAGCAGCAGCTCAGATAAGTGGAAGGAGAACGATTCATCGGCCATCTTTTCTCAGGCCAAGTCGATCAAAAGAGCAGAACGGAGCACAGAGAGTGCATATGCATAACCGCTTTATCTTTGGACATGAAAGGCACAGAGGCCTGGCAGCCCCCTGCAGTTTGGATTAAAGATGTTTGAAGGAGGATTCCACATATGCAATACACAGAGCGCAGGCCAGGTCCTGCTGTTCATCTGTAATACAATAATGAGGCTCCTCTACTGAAGCACAATCAGCACTTCATTAACCCTTGACAGATGACATCAGAGAAAAAGAGAAGTGATCCTGTGATTAAAGGCCCTGAGCATTCTCCTTTCACAGTGTCTGTGTACTATACATAAATCTCAAGGCTTCAAATGCTGCTGCAGCTTTTTCAGCTGCTGGGAGCAAAGAAGCTGTGAAAGCCTGTGTGGGGAGTGCCCTTCGTTATACAGTCTGCCCTTGACAGAGCCTCCTACCTGCTGCTGACAGATGACTGATGATGCAAGTACTGCTGCTTCTTAATATTTGAAAACATTCTGCACATACTGCAACGTTTACAACAACTTTGCTTTAAAAACAAACAAACAAACAAACAAACAACATCTTGGCGTTTGTGTTCCATCTCTTCAGGTAACCAGCTTACCCTCCACAGCTTTGATCTTCTCCAGCTTCTCTCTCTGCCGTTCCTCCTGCAGAAGCCTTTGCTCTTCTCGTCTCTGCTCAGCCAGCAGGACCTGCCTGTCCAGCTCTTCATCTTTTCTCTTCTCCTCCTCCTCCGTTACTGCCTTGAGATTGTCCTGGATGCACACACCCACAAAGTCTATTAGTCTACTCATGCCAGGACAGTTAGATGTTTAGAAAACGACATGTTTCTGTACATAAAAGACAGAAACAATCAGAGAATAAAAGGCATAAGAGTACGTGTGCAAACACGTACCGTACTGGAATGTATTACACTAAAAACCAGATAAGTGGATGACTTGCACTTTGTATTGTTAAATAAGTCGGCACAGCTTATTCTGACACTGTTAAGTGTGTAATGCTACCGGAGCACTCACCCTCTCCTCGTGTTTTATGTGATTTTGAGAGAAGCGCTGCGAAACGCGAACTGGGTTTGGATCCAGCAGCTTCTGTTTCTGCTCACGCTCCTGAAGTAGAAGAAACGTCGTTTGGCTCGGCTCCTCTTTTATCACACATGACATCATTTTTCATTCACCAGCAATGGCGTTCAACACAAAGGGACTCGTGACTTGGAAACTCTTGTATCTGTAATGCTTTCTCGTCCACGATCCCAACCGCAACTTTTTCAAACATCACACACTGTTTGTGTAATTCATGTCGTCTAAAGCCAACACACTGACAGACACGTGGGTGTTGCGGTGACTTCAGCCAGGTCATTGATTTATTTCTCCCATCCCCCAAACGACTCTCTCACCTTTGCTCCCTAGTCTTCCATCTCTGCTTGGGGCCAAAAGAAGGCTGCATCAAAAATTAACATACTTGCAAAAATAAATATCACAACCTGTGTGATATTATTACCTTGTGGTAGTGTCAAAGAATTCCATGTCTGTTCTACAATAGCCAATCGTGCAACTTTTGTGCAGGGAATCTCAGTTAATACTTTTTGATGCACAGCAATGACACGTCAGAGAGACAGTTACAGCAAACAGAAAGGAGGAAACGCCAACAGAGCGCCAAGCTTCCGAAATCCTGTCTGTATCAGGGACTGTCGCCTGCAGCTTATGTCAGAGATCATCCAGGATGTAGGACTATTAAGAGTTGCCACCCTGGCGCAGGTAACACCTTACTAGGTAAAAACCTAATAGTCCTAATTATGCATTTGTTGCTATATAAACTACATCTGTCAGTCTGTCAGTGCATGCAGGTAAGGAAGCAAACAAACGAGGAAGTAGCCCACTGGGGAGAACATTAAAATAAAAAATAAAAGAAATGTTGTTAATGGAGATCAAATTTAAAAAAAAAAGGAACTCCAGATAATCACTCCATTTTCATTTAAAAAAAACAAAAAGGATCAGGTCTGGCATCAAGCTGTCCATCCTGACATGTACCTATCAATGGGCAACAGTCCACATCAGACATGTTCTTACTAAGGCTGGGACAACGCGCCGACGTAAAATTTGCGTCGATGCGTCGTCACTTTCAAAAAAACACATGGCGGCAGCGAGTAGCGGTAACATGTGGACTTAAACCACGCCCCCCGAACACGCAGTTCTACAGTATGGGGATATTTGAACCGAACAGGAAGTGATTCAGTCTTTGCCGGCTTTGTAAGGTGGAAATGGCCGATCATAAAACGACCGTAAGTTTTCAACTTTTTTACTAATGCTGGTTTTTACCCTTTAATTCATCCAGACACCCCCCACGTAGACACACACTCAGAGATAAACACCCAACCTCCGTAAATGCAAAACTCATTTAAGCTGCTTAGCAGTAACATATATCATTAGATTCATCGATGCATCGAAACATTCATCACTAGATTCATCGATTCGGAAAATAATCGTTTTGCCCAGCACTAGTCCAAACACATACAGATG